>CAKNWT010332328.1:7832-29042 GCA_932066315.1 Andricus coriarius
AGTTCTTTTAGGTCATCCCTTACATTTTTCTCCCATCTGGTTCTCGGTCTGCCTAAAGGTCTCTTACCAATCGCTTTCCCTCTTAAAACTTGCGCCACTGTTCTTTCATTGCCCATTCTTGCTACATGTCCCGCCCATCTCAATTTACGCGCTTTCATTACTCTATTAATATTTGCTGACCCGTAGAGAGCATGCAGCTCTTCATTATGCAGTTTTCTCCATTCACCGGTCTCTTCGTCCCTCTTTGGGCCATAGATTTTTCTCAGTACTTTGTTCTCAAAAACTCTAAACTTATTCTCGTCTCCTTTCGTCAGTGCCCACGTTTCGCACCCGTACATGACGACCGGCATTATTATCGTTTTGTAAATTCTTACTTTGATGTTTCTAGATAGCGATCGCGATTTTAGTAGCGTGTTTGCTGCATAATAGCACCCATTGCCAGCGTGTAGCCGCGCGTTGATTTCCGTTTTAGTGTTATTTTTGCTAGTTAGAATAGACCCGAGGTATTTAAACTCGTTAACCCTTTCGAATTTCATATTTCCGGCCATTAGATCCCTGTCTTGATTACTTTGTTCGTATCTGTCGACGGTCATATATTTTGTTTTCGATTCGCTAACTTCCAAACCGATATCTTTGGCTTTTGTGATCAAGATTTCCGCATTTTTAGCTACTGTTTCTTTATCATCCCCTAGTAAGTCGAGATCATCCGCATATCCAAGAATTTGTATTATCCCATTGAGGGTAGCACCGGTCGGATTCACCTGCACTTGTCTGACCACGCATTCTAAAACTAAGTTGAAGAGGACGCACGAAAGTGAATCGCCCTGTTTCAGGCCATCGCGGATCGAAAACTCTTCAGATAAAATTCCGTTCACACGTATTCTACCCCTACTGTCGCTTAAGCAGATTTCGATAAGTCTAACCCATTTTCTTGGCACACCCAAGAACTCTAGGATCCAGTACATTCGTGCGCGTATAACGGAGTCGTAAGCTTTTTTGAAATCGATAAAAAGCTGATGTACTGCTTCATTAAATTCCCATTTCTTTTCCAACAGTTGTCTAATTGTAAACATTTGATCGCTTGTAGATCGGTTTCGGCGGAATCCACACTGGTAATCCCCAATGATTTCCTCAGCAAAAGGAGTTAGTCTACTTAAGATTACATTGGACAGGATCTTATAGCACGAAGGCACAAGTGAAATTCCCCGATAATTGTTACAGTTCGTTTTATCGCCCTTTTTAAAGATCGGAATAATAATAGAGGTATTCCATTCCTCCGGCATGCGTTCTGTTTTCCAAACTGCGCGTATTAATTTACAAATTTGCCTTGTGAGGCAAGGGCCTCCATTTTTTATCAGTTCTGACGGTAGGTCGTCGATGCCCGTGGCTTTGTTATTTTTCAACCTCTTTATGGCGATTTCTATTTCTATATCAGTAGGATCATCAGTTGGTAGATCGGCAGTGTGGATTTCACCGAGATTACCTTCAACGGGGCCTTCGCGTACGTTTAATAGTTTATCAAAATAGTTTTTCCATGAATTTAGTCTCTCTGTCGCATCGGCTACTAGATTGCCATTTTCGTCCTTCATTACTTCCGTCCTACTTTGGAAGCCTTTCCTTATAAAATTGATTCCCCTGTACATCTCACGCGGGTTATTTTGTTTATTATGCGCTTCTATTGCTAGTATTTTATTCTTTTCCCACTCCCTTTTCTTGGATCTATAAAGCCTATTTGTACTTTTACTAATCTCGAGATACTTCTTATGTGTTTGATCGCACTTCTTTTGTAAACTAATTAGTTTGGCCTTCCGACGTTTTTCAAACCAAAGTTTGCACTCTTCGTCAAACCATGGTTTGCTTTTGGTTGCTTTCTTTAAACCTATAGTGAGATTCGCGGCTGTCTTTATCGCCTTTTTCATATTGCTCCACAGGATTTCCGGGTCCTACTCGTAATTACCGTTATCGTCTCTCTGTTCTTGGAGAGCGTCGAAACTATTAGAAATCTGAACTTGATAATTTAATGTTTCTGTTGATGTTTTAAGCTTATCTATGTTGAAACGAACTGTTGGCTCTGCGCGGCTTGTTTTCTTATTTAACGCTAGTCTAGATCTTAGTTTAACTATCACGAGAATGTGGTCTGAATTTAAATCCGCTCCCCTGTACGATCTTATATCGAGAATGTTTGTATGACGTCTTCTATCAATTAGAACGTGGTCAATCTGATTGTGAGTGATACCATCTGGTGATGTCCAGGTGGCCTTATGTATATTTTTATGCTTGAAATATGTGCTTTTAACAACGAGGTTCTTCGAAGCTGCAAAGTTTATTACTCTAGTTATAAAATATTTATATCATGGTAAAAGTTTGTTTACGATATCCAGATTATAACTTTAGTCTATGTTGCCTGTGATAAGTAAATATAATATGTTATCAAACATTCAAACTTCACCTTCACTACATTCACCACATCCACGGCCTACGCCACATCCACCAACTTCACTACGACATTTACCTCTACACCTAGCAACACTTGAAATTCTTGAATTATTTTTTTAAATTGTTTAGAAAAATTAGATAAACTTCCAAATAGTGCTCATCTACGAGTTCTTTTAATATCGCTGTACTTATATATTTTGATACGCTGATTACGAATATGATACCGAAAATTAGGGTCGATTCCATTTTAATGGTGAAAAACGTGAAAAATCCACGACAATCATGGTTTTTTGCATTTCAGTGCAGTATCGGTCATCTTTCTAGTTGACCGCCCAGACTAAAACATATTGGAAAAGTTTAGGGGTGTGAACTCCATTATTTTTGTGACTAGTCACAGAAGTGTCTTTCCGCATACATTTCTTCTTTAGCTTTTGCCAATGTGTAGACATTTAACCGTTCGCCACCTTGTCAAAAGGTTCTGCTTTGAGGGACTTGAAAGATGTAACACCACTAAGTGAGAAACGATAGTAGTTTACGCCGTACAGAATAAAAGGTGGAATATAAGAAGATGGAAAGAAAGGTTAAGAGGAAGGGCAAGAAGTGGAAAGAGGGAACTGCGAAAAAGGAAGAGTACGTGGAAATGAAGAAAGGGTTTAGATTGATCGGTCAGAAGAAATAACACGAAAAGGAGAAAGATCCGGAAGAGGAGTTGGAAAGTGTTAAGAATCATTTTAGGGCTCAGATTTAGGTAAGAGAGATGATGGGAGTAGAAAAACGTGGGCGGCAGAGATAAGGGGAAAGCAGGGCTGGACGGGCTAGAGAACGAAGCGTGGTGGTTAAGGCAATGGTGTCCGCTTAGCCCAACGCTTTTTGCGATTTTAGTCGTGGATATGTGAAGTAAGCTGGAGGCCGGAGTGGTAGGGGCAGTTTAAGTATAAGGGGTTTGAATTCGGTCAGTAATGTATGCGGATGACATAGCGTTGGTGGCAAGAAGCGAGGAGGTCTTAAAGGGGACAATGAAGATGTTAGGAAGATACCTGGATAAGAATAGGTTAGAGCTGAATGAGGAAAAGTTCAAGGTTATATTGTTCAGAAAAAAAGAGTGGAAGTTGATGAGAAAGGCGGTGCAGAAGAAGAAAAAGTTTTGTGCCTGAGCTTCTTATTTTGGAGAAATGGGTGAGTCGACGATCACATAAAAGAGAGAATGAAGAGCACAAATGTGTGATGAGGCAGGTGTGGGGGTTGTGAAAGAAGTTATTCGCAGATGATTTTGGAAGGACAATGAAATTGCTTTACTCACTAGTGATGAGTGTGCTATTTTAGGGAGTAGAGGTGTGGAGGTGGAAGGAAAATGAGGTTGGCAACGAACACATCAAATTACATTGTCAGGAGGGTGACGGGGGGAACGAGTTTAGGGATTCTAACGGAAAGTCGGGTGAGAAGGATGCACGAGGAAGGAAGTATATGAGATAGTTAAAAAACGTGCATAGAGAGAGAGAGAAGGCAGCAGGGGAAGAGAGAAAAAGAGAGTCAAGGTTTAATGGGAAGTATGGGTGGATTATGCCATGGGAGAGAGCGCAATATATTTGAGAGAAAGGAGATAAATGAATTCAGGAGCTTATAGCGAGGATGAGATGTGGATGCATGGAAAGATTAATTAGTTTCTGGCTTTCTAGGGAGAAGAGCATGGAGGTATTGATGCATGAAAGGGGGGACAACAGGACAGTAGCATGGGTGAAGGGGGTGTTGGGCAAGATGGAGGAGAAGAGAAGGAAGGAAGAAGAGTAATGGAGAAGGAAAGATTGTAAATAGGAGAGGAAGTAGATATAAGTAATCTGTAAATATTGTAAATAGTAGATAATTATTAGGTTTTAGCCGCGGATACAGATTTTGATAATGCGAGGCAAAGCGAGAAAGTAGGGAGATGCGTGCAAGGCGAGGCTAAGCGAGGAAGGCAGGGCGATAAGAGCGAGCGGCCTCAGAGATAAGCTGTGGATGGATGTTAATTTTTAAAAATTAAGCAAAGCAATATTTTGAATTAATTGGATTATATATTAAATTAAGCGTAAATTTATCAAAAAAATATTACTTTGATATTTCCTTCTTTTTTTTCACTTTCATTCAATACTTTTTAAGTAAACTAAATAAAAAATCGGAAACCTTTCGTTTGTTAGGAACTTTATACCTTAATTTGTCTTCGGAAATCCATTCGTCAGCCACTGTAGCAGAGCGGTTCAATTGTCTTGCGGGAAAGGAGGTCTCAAGAAAAATGCATTTAATTATACTTTCAAGAATTGCAATATTATTCTTGATGGTATTGTAACAAAGTTACAAGCACCCCTTAATCGTACGACCCTGTGAGCGTAGGACCAGGAGGAAGCCGACGCTAGGAAAAATCGGAATCCAATTGCGAATATTATCCCGATTACAAATATTTTCGATATAAAAAAATGTGTAATATAAATTTATTGTAACGCTCTTCTAATCCTGGATATCTTTTAGAATGATTCGAATTGTTACTACTTTTTTGAAATCCTGCAAAATAAGAAAAATGAATTTACAATTTTTAGATTCTTTTTCTAGATTTTGGAAAATCTTTTCGAATGTCTCATTTTCTCCAATTGTACCTTTTCAAATGCATTACTCAAAATACTAAATCATTTTAATTTACCTTGAAATTTTAGGAAAATTTTTTCATTCTCCTGAAACATATCAAATATCTCAAAAAGCGTTTTTCTTATTTTGCAGGATTCAAAACAAAAATTAGTAATAATTTGAATAATTCTAAAAGATATTTACAAGTTCTGAAGAAAATTCAAAACTTAATTGTAGTTTTAAAATATCGTGAAACATTGTAACCAAATTATATATTTTTTTAGATTTCATAATAAAATTTGCAAGCTTTTCGAGAATTTTCATAGTTTGAAAGAGAATAAGAAAATTTTCTGCAGATTCATGGGGAAATTACAATGATTTTTCAATAATATTTTTTCAATTGTCGAAATATTATCCACAAAATTTGAAGACAATTACTTTCAATTTTCAGGAAACATTCAAATTATGTAAAAAGATATTTTAGAAAAAAATGTAGGACATCAGTTAACATATCGCTATAGTCGGAAGACTTTAAGATTTCAGATGCTTTTTATTAAATATTTCAGCGATTTTTTGTGTGCAAGGTGCAACTAAAAAAAGTGCGGGCCTATAATTTTGGTGCCGACTTTATTTTATTTTACTCTACGATACCTGGTAAACGATATTCATGTGATCTACAAATTGGTTATATTTTCTCAAACGAGCCTTGGACTGATTTATGAAATGTAAATATGAATATCTCAGAATGCCAAGGTTGACTATAATAAATTAGATAAAAACTAGAGAATGTATTATATAATCTAATGAAGGACTTAATTAATCACTCGTTACACTGTTCACCAAATACTTCATCAACTCAATAATCAGTTTTTCACCTGATTGAAAAGATGGCAATCGGTTATACTTCGGTTTTTACCTGGACGATCATCCTTAATTTGATTGGTGAATATAATAATATAATACTTTTTTTGTTTGAATAACTTGTTGAAGCTTTTTGCAAATAACAATTTGTCCGATGTAATTCGCATTCTATCCCAATGGCTATTCTTTTCCTAAACCTATTTGCGTGTGTCCTTAATGAATATGAATTTAATCTGAGTTCATTCCGGCAGAATCCAGAATATATGTGTTATAAAAAGTGTAATCCAACTGAAAATTCTGTTGATACGAAATTTTTCAGCAGTTAAGAACTAGAAAGTACTTTGAGTTAAAGTGGAAGCGGAAATTTTTTCACCTTAGTCCGAATCATTCTTACCGAAAAACTTAAATGAAGGGTAGCCAGGTGAAAATATTCGCTAAATATCTTTAAACAGGGAAAACGATCTGAAGAACTGCAAAATTATGCGCGAATCTTTTCAATTATTTGGAAATCTTTAAAATAATTATGAATATCCTGAAATATTTTTAAAAGTTAAGTGGTTAACCCCTCAACTTATTATAGTAGCTGCAATTTATTATTGCTGGAGATTTCAATATAAGAAACTATAGTGATGACATATTTGGAAGGGAGAAGCTATGCAAACTTGCTGAATCTATGGATTTATCACAACACATCAAATTCTAAACAAGAATGACTGAATCGTAATAATAGATTTTAACTGCGTTAACTGATTTTTTATCTAGGATGTCTTAAAATTATCTTTCGATAAAAAACTAAATCTTCGCTAGGGCGTTTTTTGAAGAAGAAAAAATACATGTTTTATTTCAAAAAATCGAAAGAGCAATATACTTATCAAAAAATTAATCCTCTCTTTCTTCTTGCAGAGTTCAGTTCACAGTTCGACTGTCTACCTAATGGTGCTCCTATTCCTGGTGTTCCTCGTCTCACATCATCTTCTTCATCTGCCACGCAACATTCTGCTGCCGGGTCTCTTTCTCGTGCCAGACCTCATTCTCCGAGCAAGTCTTCTCCCCTGGCCATGTTGCCTCTTCGTGCCAGGTCCAGGTCTCCTACCAGGATCATAGCTCAGCCAACCACGCTTCCTTTTTCTAACATATTTGGATATGGACTTGACGAACTTCAATTTATTCGGCTCACTTCCTGTTACAATGCGCACACGCAATTTGAACTTCGAAGATACACTTTCCCAGCAGATAAACCGATTAAAATAAGCGTAGGATCAAGAAGCTTTGGGCCCATGCCAACCCAAGAACAAATTGTATTATCAACATGCGATGGTGACGTCTTTGCAATATTGGGGAGTGGTGAGCTTCTTGCTGGAATATATACATATAATGTTCGCATCAAATATAAATCACGGGCAAAAATAAACATGGAAAGCGGCAAGATTACTCTATTGACTCCAGATGAAATCAAGGAAACACCTGTAGGCCGCGGACGTCCAATCGCATTGAATTATAGAGTAGAACGTGTAAAAGACAATCATCCACAGCATTACTTAAATTTATGAAGAAATGTAGAACTAAAATATACAACTATTTGTTATTCGATATCGTCCCAAAATGTTATATGTAATTTGTAATTAAAAATAATAATAGGCAATTATTAGTGTTCTTAAGGAATTAATTTCTTATCTATACCCCAGCCAGTCTTTTTCAATAAGAAAAAAAACGAATTTGTTTAATTTGTTTCTAAAGTCCATCCAGTTTCGTAGGAATGTCTTCAGCCCGAATGTGCAAACACCAAGACTGTTTTGCTCGAAAAAATCCCCTGACTTTAAAAACAATTCTCTTAAATTCAAAAATAAAAAAGTATTTATTTGAACGATAGAATTTAACTCTGAAAAGGCAATTTGGTGTCAACATTGTGGTCGAATGAAAAATGAATTGAAACGGTTCTGACAGCAATGTTAAAATTAGAGAGCAAACAACAATATTCAAACGATGGACAACAGATAATAGTGACAGGAAACAAGTCGTAAGTTATGTTGGATACTTACGACGTTGTCCTCCGTTTGAATGGGACGACTGAAAAATCCCAAGAAATAAAGTTGCCGGAACTCTAAAATTCCCAAATTGAAAAATGCCCTTACAGTTTATAATATTACCGAATGGAAAAATTTCGGAATAGTAAAATTCTCAACAGAAAATTTCCAATTTATGAAATATCCGAATATTTTTCAATTCTTTGCTATAATCTATAAATATGATAAAAAGTTGTTTAATTCAAAATTACTTTCATAGATATTTCGAATTCAATTTAAAATAGTAATATTTTCAATTAAATCTATTTTCCCGGGATAAGTAAGAGTGACAGAAATAAGTTGGATTTAACTATGAATGAATCCAATTCTATAATTTACACAAATTCTTTTTTAAGGAACACCCAGTAAAAGTTTTAGAAATAAAGAATGCTAGTTTGTAATATTTTCGTTTTTATCGAAGATATTCAGAGCAAACACTATACGTATAGTAAAATATATAAAATAATATGTAGTACCTTGAATTTTCTTTTTCCTATCAAGAAATTCTAGGGATTTGCAAATTTTATTGGCGCAAATGTTCTTAATTAAAGCCTTCATTTTTTGAAGTTAGAAGGCATCACGAAATTGAACAAAAAAATATTTTAAAGTAATTCTATTACGTAGTATACACTGGAGTTCCGCTTTATCATCAGTGTCAGGGGTACCCTCAATGGCCTCGGTCATAAATCGGGACTCTCTGAACTTATCTTCTTCCTCTTCATGCTCGTGGCTTCTTATAGTGCCGAGCCGTAAACATCGCAAGGCCGCTGACTTTTTAAGCGCCTCTCTCTCGTCCCCTTGCACTAACTTATATGATATATCGGGACCTGATAAAGCGGGACTCCAGTGTATTTGCATTCTATAAAAGTATTTGTTTTGGTAATTTTAATATTTGTATGGATGCTACGTTCTTTTACGTATCTGGAGATCTTAACTGTGTCCATAAACTTTAGAGTTTTGTATTTGCTCATCCGTACGAGACAAGTCTTGTCTGATAGGCACTTGTTTTTCAAATGTTGTTAGTTAATTACTGTTAAGTTATAAATAGTAATATGTTTTTAATATTTAATTGCATATTGTTCATATTTGAGAAACTTAAATGCACTATTGATAATTGAGAAATTGTTGCAGTTTTAGCATCTAGAAATTATCTGACATTTCTCTGAAGGGTGAAATAATTTGAAACTTTTTAATTATATAAAGATCTTCTTTTGTTTTTATTTTGATCACTGGGAAACGCTTAGGTTTTGTCATTTAGGAAACTTAAGTTACATAATGAGACTACTACTTTTTATTCTTGAATTTTAATTGAGATTAGGGAAGTTACAAAATTATGATAGATGGTATCCTCCATTTTCCTCTTCCTTTTCTGAACAGAGCAATCCCACCCATTATAGATAATTCCCTTAGCTAATATTTATAAACCATAAACATAAGAAGCGCCTATAATGTCACGACATCACTTTGAAAATATGAGTAGTAGACTGTATTCAGGGAGTGGACATGAGCACTTTTAGTCAATAAACAACTTTTTTCTGCCGTTGAGCTCCTCATCCATGAAGTTGTTCATATAGTTTCTTTATAACAGAAGGATACAAAAACATATTACTTATACGTTCTTCTTCATTTAATGCGGAGCACATCGAAATCAGTTGAATAATATTCTCAGCAAGTCTCATTTTTCTAGAATATTTCTTTATTAAAAAAAAGGATGAAAAAAAAGTTCATCTATGAACAAAAGATTCATACAGGGCGAGTAATTTTCCAAACCCGTTTGCAATCTCTTTTCTCTCTTGTTCTTTATTTTGTCTCTTATGATCCAGATTTGTTTTTCTCGGTTCATCTGCTCTTCTCTAGATAGGATGGGCAAATATTTCTCCTGCCATCTCGGAGGTTTTCTTCCTCACATCGCTTGATAAGGCGTGACTTCCGTTGTCTCATGATCATTTCGCGACCATTTCTTGCTAGTGAAATGTGTCCTTCAATCAGATAAAGGTTTCTCCGGCTTTCCAATTTCTTGAATGTAGCTGTCCAATTTTTTTACCGTTATTTTACTAGTAGCTTTTCTTAGAGGATATAGTTTCACACATTATTATAGTTTCAGGCGAAACGTGAATAGTAAAATACTCTCGCAAAAATCGCTTAGTCTGTTCCTCACCACAATGACCGTATGTATAACGGCACTCCCAGGCAAAGGCTTTCATCAACTCTTGTGATACAAATGCACGGTGATGGACTCCATCTGCATGATGTAAAATTCCTTCTATTATTTTGTATCGATTAGCTTTTTGCTGATCCTTTTGTGTGAGTACGTTGAATCCGATTATAGTTTCTCGTTTCGTAGTTTTGCTTTCTCCCTCCACTCAGCACGTCGGCCATGATATGCTCCTATCCTGGAAGATGTTTAATTTTAATCGTATAGTCCTGAATTACTAAAATTTATCTAGTCAATGATGCTCTAAATGTTTAAGATGTTGTTGTGGTGATTCAGAAGTGATTAGTGTATCATCCCCAAATGATATGATATGATCCCCTATCCCTTGTAGTGCGACACCTAAACCTCGCTCTAGTGCGACAGTATTAGTTTTTAGTCCAAACGGCACTCGTCATGATGTTCATTCCACGATAATATTGAAATAGCACCTCTGCTGGTTCAGGACATTCCGAATTTTCAATTAGGACTTCGTTGATCTTTCTTGCATCCAAAAATAGCCTCACAGATCCGTCTTTCTTTATAACCAGCACTATGAGATTCAAGTATGGGCTGCTCGATCTTTGTATTATTCTTAAGTCCAACATTCACTTTATTTCTTCTCTCACCTTGTCTCGGCACGCCATAGGAATGGGGTAACTTCTTCCTATGAACGGCTGTCGTTCTTTTATTTAGAGTCTTATCATCAAAGTAATTGCAACACGCCGCTGCCAATGACACATGACCTTGATAAATGTGGCATCACTACAAACAACAGTTGAAACACGTGATCTGCCAACTGTAAATCTGTATAAATTTGCTTGTGTAGGTATACGCCTTTCCTCTCGCTGGCCCTGCTAGTGCTACGCCCGTGATCAGAAGGCTTAAATATTTTTCAAAGCGCTTCTTATTGTTGTCTACAAAATCTTCAGAGATGCAGGTTGCCTCTGCACCTGTATGTTGTTATCTCTAGCCTGATTAGCCTGATGCATTGTTATGCATTTTACAAATTTTAGGAAGGATTGTAGCAGAGACACATGATTGCGGCCTGCTCCAAAAATTTAGGTTAAGAACTGAAGAGATTGGTAAGTTTCATAGTTTAGTTATGTATCTGAAAAGTTTCAATAATTTCGTGGTATATGAGGTTGCCAGTGTCAGATCTAAAATTAACAGTAATTTCACTGAGATTTTTACATTTTTAGGACAAAAGTAAAATTTGTGATCGAGGTAAGTAGGGTATTTACATAAACCTGTGTTACTTTTTTTGAGTTGCTCGGTGTTCTGAGATTCTGGTCTTAAGAGGACGTTTTGTTTGTCCAATATAAATCATGTGGCAATCTTCACGGTGGTAAAAGAGTATCAGAAAGTTTATTTTTGATTGTGAAGGCAGAAGAAATGTTCAATTTTTTACATATTCTTATCATTGTCAAGTAACGGTCTTTCTTGTATGGTGGAATTACAACTTTGGAATAATCAATAGGTTTTTTGTTGTTATATGTGTTAATTTGTGAATTTGTTGACTTTTCCAAATGTTGAGGTCTTTTTTACATTACTCATAATAAAGTTATGAGTTTGATTCTTATTGATCAAGATTTCATAAATGATACTAATGTTCTTTTCATGGAAACGAGTTGCTAAAAGTTTTGTTTTTCTATCAACAAGAGAAAAAAATTCCTCTTTTATGGTTAATATGATGATTGGAAAGATACTTTAAACTTCTTCCGGAATATATTGTTTTTTGGTACCAATCTGTTTCAATGTATGCTTTCTCAAAAATAACTTGTTTATATAAAAAGTTATTAATTAAAGTTAATCGTTTTCTCATGGATTATAAACATCAAACTTGTCCTTCTAAAAACATCATAAATTCATTTCTTAAGTCAGTCTAAGAAAAGAAATTTGGTGACCTTGACGGAAGCTTTATAGGGAAAAATAAACCGATTCTTTCGAATAGCGCTTCGAGAAAACTCTGAATCTCAACTGGAAATTGGTTTAATCATTTGCAAATATTGTCTACGTCTTTCTCAAGGGGTCTAGTAAGTTTCAAAGGCAAATAAAAATGTTGTTTGGATTCATTTAGACAGAAGGTCTACATGGATATCTTTTCCTAGGTATCGTAGAATAAAATAAATTAAATTTTATTAACAAATATTCATTTTTAAAGAAACTGTGCCACAGCAAATGAAATAAGTTGTGCGGTTCGTCACGAAGTTTCAGCTTTCAGGTCACTTTTGATGGTATTTTCGAAAAGAGAAAAGATTTTTTTTCCTGCAAAAAATTTCAAAGATACAAAAATATGTTTATCGAAAAACTTGAGTCTTTGACCAAACTTTTACTTCTTATCGCTTTAATCTTATAGTTTTTATTTTGTATGCTTATCGTTTTCTCGTTATTCTAATGGCTGACATGATAAGATTTTAATAAAAACCTAGGAACTTATTTTCTTGAGAAAATAATTCTCTAAAACTTTGCCGCTTCCAACTTTCAAAACTTACTTTTAATGACTCAAATCTTTTGAATGTTACAAAATTATCGAGAATCCTTTTCTGGAGGAAAAAAGCTCTCATTCAATAAAATCCCATTATGTTTTTAATTTTGTATGTTCAAAAATTTTTACATTGAAGTAAGAAAATTTCTTTCTTTAACCAACATTAGGTTGCTGATTTTTTATTTTGTTAACTTGAAAAGTATTGTATTGAAAATGAATAAAAAAGGCAAAATCAAAGTATTATTTTTTTAATAGGTCACAAAAACTACAAATGAAATTGGATTTATTAAAAATTTTATTTAGAAATATGTACCGAATTCAAATAAAATGATGAGTATTCTGAATATTTATAAATTCATGCCAAAATTTAGTTGGTTTCTAGAGTTAATTACTTTTGAGATGAAAATCAAATAGGGTGTAAAGCTTTTTATATTTACTGGGAAATCTCTGTAAACAATTATTATTTAAGACCTTTATAAACAAACCCAGCAAACAAACCTCAATATTTTTATTTTTTACTGCAAATATTATACAATTAATAATAATCTTTGATATATAATTGTTAAAAACAATAATGCATTCGCAATATTACCGAATTTGAAAGTTCCCGAAGAATGAAATACCCGACAAAAAATTCAAGGATTATCAAATACCCGACATAGAAAATTACTAAATTCAAACAAATCAAAATTTGTGTTTCTGTGTTCAAATTTTATTTTTGAAAACGCTCCAATTATTTTTAAAGAATTACAAAAGATGTTGTCAACGATCAAATGGTTGATTTTAAAGTAATTTAAAGAAACTGTGAAATTAATTTTTTGATTCAATCTTTATACAATTGTTGTTATTTCAAATTCGAACAACAATTTCAAGAAACTTTAAATAGTAAGAAAAATTCTCTTCGAGAAAAATATTAATTATTTTATTCTCAATAAATAAATAACATTTATTAAAGCATAATTCTTTCAATTCTTTAAATTCGGGAATCTTCTGGTTAAGATACTCCATAAGTCGGCAATTTGCTGTTGAGAATTTTAAAATTTTGCTATTTTTCAAATTGGTAATATTATATACTGTTAGAGAATTTTCTAATTTGGGAATTTTACAGCGTCGAGAATTTTATTTTTCGGGATTTTCCAGTCGACCCATTCAAACGAACGACAACCGATGATACTGACAGGAAACAAGTCGTAAGTTTCCAACATAACTTATGACGGATCCGGGATGGGCGTTAGAAACAAAATAAACCAATTTGTTTTTTCGTTTCTGAAAAAAAATGGTTGTGGCCATTGACGAGATTAATGCCTTAAGGACCATAATAATTGCCTTTTTATTATTATTTGCAATAACAAATTACTTTTAACATTTTAAGAAGGCTTTGAATCACAATATTATATTTTAGTTTTACATTTTTTCTTAATAAAATTAATGGTGGAGATGATTGTGATTTACACGCTCTACTCTAAAATGCATTGCGATTGAGCGTCGGGAGCCTACTGGGGTTTCCCTGATTTCACCTGGGGTCAATAGAGTAATCATTCCGCTTTCCATGTTCATTTTTGCCCGTGATTTATTTCTAGTGCGAACATTATATGTATATATTCCAGCAAGAACATCACCACTCCCCAATATTGCATAGACGTCACCATCGCATGTTGATAATACAATTCGTTCTTGGGTTGGCATAGGTTCATAGCGATTTAATCCTACGCGTATTTCAATTGGTTTATCTGCTGGAAAAGTGTATCTTCGAAGTTCAAATTGAATGTGCATATTGTAACAGGAGGTAAGGCGAATAAATTGAAGTTCGTCAAGTCCATATCCAAATATGTTAGAAAAAGGAAGTGTGGATGGTTGAGCTATGAACCTGGTAGGAGGCGACCTGGATCTAACACGAAGAGAATGCTCAGCAGGAGGAGAAGCCCTTCTCGGAGAATGAGGTCTGGCAGGAGAAATAGACCCAGTAGGAGAATGTTGCAAGTCAGATGAAGAAGATGATGCTACACGAGGAACACCAGGGATAGGAGCACCATTAGGTAGACAGTCGAACTCTGAACTAAACTCTGCAAGAAGAAACAGATGCTTAATTTTTTGATTAGTATCTTGGAATTTCGATTTTTTTAACTCGACAATTTTAAATTTATAAAGCCCATCATTTGTAAGGCAGTTAGAATCTATTACTACAATTAATTAATTTTTCTTTAAAATTTTATTGTTTAATGGTAAATCCATAGATTCAGCAATATTGCAAGCTTTCCCTTCCTAACAGCTAAGAGTATACATTTAGAAGAATCACTATAGTTTTTTATACTGAAATCTACAGCAATAATAAATATCACCTGATATAATAAGTCGAGGAGTTAAACACTCAACTTTTGAAAGGATTTCAGGATATTCAAAATTATTTTAAAGATTTGCAAATAATTCAAAATATTTGCGGACAATTTTGTACTTCTTTAGATCGTTTCTACTGTTTAAAGATATTTAGAGGATATTTTCACCTAGGTACCCTTCATTTAAGTTTTTCTGTAAGCATGATTCGGACTAAGGGGAAAAAATTTGCGCTTCCACTTCAACTCAAAGTACTTTCTAGTTCTGAAACGCTGACAAATTCCGTATTAAAAGAAGTTTTTTTTGGATTCCATTTTTTATAGCACACACATTCTGGATTCCACCAAAATGAACTCAGTTTAAATTCATATTTATTTAGGACACACTCAAATAGAGTTGGGGAAAGAATAGCAAAGTGGGATAGAATGCGGATTGCATCGGACAAATTTTTATTTGCAAAAAGCTTCAAAATGTAAATGACATCACAGAATTATTATATTATTATATTCACCAATAAAATTAAGGATGATCGTCCAGGTAAAAACCAATGTATAAACGATGGACATTTTTCCAATAAGAGGAAAATCTGATTATTGGTTTGATGAAGAATTTGGTTAGCAGTGTAACGAGTGATTATTTAAGTCTTTCATTAGTTTATATAATACATCTTCTACTCCTTATCTCATGTATTATTCTGAAGTTTGGCCTTCTAAAATATTCATATTTATGTTTCATCAATCAGTCCACGGCTCGTTTAAAAAAATTACGTCATTTTTTCGAATAGCGTTTGAATACAAATCCTATTCTTAGCTGAATTTTTTTTTTTTTAATATTTACAAATATTGTATACATCTGCTTTTTCAAGATATATTAGTTTTTAATGTACTTTTTGAAGATGGAAAAGATTATTTTTTATGAAAAAAATTTTAAATAAGCAGAAATATTATTTTTTGAAAAACTGCTGTCTTTAACTAAACATTTGATTCTTAGCACTTGTATTTTTGATTCTGTTCTGGTTTAATTTTAATTTTTATCGCTAAAATGATAAGATTTGAATATATACCTAAAGCTCATTTTCAACAGAAAAAAACTGTATATCACTTAGCCCCATACAGTTTTTTAAATGTTTTTTTCAGTGCCTAAAATCACTAACAAATAATTATAAGGAGAAAAACATTATAATATTTGAAATTAATTCACTTATTTTCCAAAATTGGTTGTAACAAAATTGCAGAGAATGTTTTTCTATCTAATCTGATCTAATCAGATATATCTGGTCCTTTATTTAAATTTGGCTAGAAGCGATAAGAAGAAAAAAATCTTTCAATAATAAAATTTTGTCCACAAATAATTTGTGTATGTTTGAAAGGTTTTGCATTGAAAATACCCTTTCCTCTATTTAAAAATACAATCAAGAGTAATATCGCAATTCTGTAAAGTATAATTAAATGCGATTTTTCTGAGAATTCTTCTTTGCATAAAGGTACGTCGCATTCTTCACACATGAAAATTGTTTTTTGATTATTCCTTTCATTTTCAGACTCGATATCTTTTAGGATTTGTAGTTTTTTTATCAAGTGATGAAGGGAAATTTTAACAAAATTGCTTGAAAGTGGATAAAATTTACAGGTTTATGATACGAAAACCATGTGGAACATAACCTCAAGAAGGAAACGTCAAATTGAACAAAATACATTTGAGTGGAAGAATTGTTCAAAATTCATTGAATTTACATATAATTTAAGATGACCTTGTGTTTAAAAAATATTTTTCCCAAGATTTCGTACAATTTTCGCGCCTAAAAGGGCATTTCACAATCGGCAATAGTAGGAAGAAGTTATGTTTTCGTGACAGGTAAGGAAGCAAATAGTACAAAAAATTTATATTTTTTATTTCATTATCCTTTTCAGATTATTCAGGTTATAATTTAGTATCAAAGTACTTACATTTTTGTTCGATTATGATAAGCAAAGAATTCTTCTTTGCATAAAGGTACGTCGCATTATTCACACATGAAAATTGTTCGTTTAGTTACTCCTTTCATTTTGCAGACTGGGCATCTTTTAGGATTTGTAGTTTCTTTATCAAGTGATGAGGGGAACTTGGTTGCTAAATCGTGAAGCTGCTGCTTCTACTCGGAATCCTGAAATTTTCGTCGACAAATTTTTTCCTGGAACTGAATTCTCCGATGAGTTTCTGTGCCAGGTTTTTTCTAAAATTGATTTTCCTGCATCCATGTGACGTGATTTTTTTTTCAGCTTTCTTTTCTAGGTAAATTATGATACGAAAAACATAGGTAGTTGCACTATCAGCAATCACAATTTTTTTGTAATTAATAATTTATTGAACAAGAGGTTTTTCTTATCCAGATAGTGTGTAGTTTTCAAACAATTTCCTTAAATTCTATCATCTTTTTGCAAATTTAAAAAGTTTGAATATATTTTTAAACAACCAAGCTCCCCTCATCACTTGATAAAAAATACCACAAATCCTAGAAGATGTCGAGTCTGCAAAATGAAGGAGTAATCAAGCGAACAATTTTCATGTGTGCAGAATGTGACGTACCTTTATGCAAAAAAGAATTCTTCAAACAAAAATGTAAGTACTTTGATACAAAATTATAACCTGCATGATCTGAAAAGGATAATGAATTAAAAATTAAAAAATTTTTGTTCGATTTGCTTCCTTATCTGTCACGAAAACATAACTTCTTCCTACTATTGCAGATTGTAAAATGCCCTTTTAGGCGCGAAAATTGTATGAAATCTTGGGAAAAATCATTTTAATACACAAATTTATCTTAAATTATATGTAAATTCGATGAATTTTGAACAATTCTTCCACTCAAAGATATTTTGTTCAACTTGACGTTTCCTTCTTGAGTTTATGTTCCACATGATTTTCGTATCACAAACCTGTCACTTTTTATCCACTTTCAAGCAATTTTGTTGAAATTCCCGTCATCACTTGATAATCAAAAACTACAAATCCTAAAAAATGTCGATTCTGCAAATGAAAGGAGTAATCAAGAGAATAATTTTCTTGTTTAAAGAATGGGAAGTGCCTTTATGCAAAGACGAATTCTTCGCTTACCATAATCAAAGAAAAATGTAAGTAGTTTGATACACAATTATAACCTGAATAATCTGGAAAGGATAATGAATTAAAAATTAGAAAATTCTAAATTTATTTTACGATTTTCTTCCTTGCCTCTCACGAAAACATAACTTCTCCTTCCTGTACTCCAGCAGAATGTGAAATTACCTTTTAGACGCGAAAATTGCATGAAGTCATGCGAAAAATCGTTTTAATACACAATATTACCTTGAATTAAATGTATATTCAATTATTTTTGAACAATTCTTCCACTCAAAGGTATTTTGTTCAATTTCACGTTTCCTTCTTGAGGTTATGTTCCACATGGTTTTCGTATCATAAACCTGTCACTTTTTATCCAACTTTAAGCAATTTTGTTGAATGTTCTTCAACTTTAGTATTGATACTTCATTTTGAGTATTTTTTTTTTAATAATTGACTTATTATTTAAAAAGTTTCTATCGAGGGGCACATGTGTTCCTCGAAATAGCTATACGATACAGCTCTGTCACACTTACACAAGTCACGTTACGTAAACGAGCACCACTATTGGTTATTCCCTTTATACATGCCGCATTTGACGATTTTTGACGATAGGGGTCAAATGACTAGGCAGAGGGTTAACCGACAGACTTACTTTTTCTTTTCTTTTTTTTATTTATGCAATGTCAAGTTCCTAACAAAATGAATGTTTCAGATTTTTAATTTTGTTTACTTAAAAGTATTATATGAAAGTGAAGTCAAAAGAAGGATATATCAAACTAAAATCTTTTAATAGATTCACAACACTTAAAATGAACTTAGAATTGTGAAAAATTCATTCAGGAATACTTACCGAACTCTCACTAGGGATCGCGAGGTGTAGCTACTCTGGGTAACTGACAGACTCTAGTCAATGGGACTTAAACTACACTGTAAAAACCAGAGGTCCCTTTTTTTACGGTATCATTTTTTTCGAGTCCTGTTTTTGATTAGGATAACTTCATGCTGTCATTTTCAATGTAAAACAAATGATTATGGGATCCCACCAGTGGTCTCATTTTAGTGCCACTCGAGACTGTTTTTTCTGAGTCTTATTGTAATACCTGAAACTAGCCCTGAAATAATACTTTGTTTTTACAGTGTAAGGAGCGATCCTTCCAGGGCTTAATGGCAAAGCCTCCTAGAATATCGAGGGCGCGACTTCTTATGCTCCCAAGCTACAATGTGATCGCCGTGTCGAGGGCTGAATGGTACCAGGGTTAACAAATCCTTCAACATCCTGACCTGGCCCCCTCAGTAGAGGATGACAGGCCGGGATCTCGAAGGAGGTGCCTTAACGGACACTTCGGGACACCAAGTCTAACCCCACAGTATGTAGACCCACCCCCTGCAAGCGGGGCTCTGCAGAGGGTGTTTCTCATTGTTCTAGCTTCTCGTGGGACAATTAAATGAAACGCGTATAAAGTATACGTGATGGCCGTAGCGGAGAGACCACGGAAGAATGTCGAGGGAAAAGGAATATTGCCGGAGACGCAGGCGGGCTTTAGAGAGGGTAGGAGTACTATCAACAGCATCTACGTTCTGCAGCACGTGGTGTATAGATAATTAGGGAAGAAGAGATCGATGGTGGAGGCGATGGTGGAGGCGATAGTGGAGAGCGGACTGGAGAGAGACCTGATCGAGAGGGAAAGGGATCTATATGAAAAGGCGAAAGATAAGGTGAGAGGAAGGTAGTGGATCCTGAAGGGATTCTGGATAGATAGGGGATTAAGGCAAGGGTGTCCGCTTAGCTCAACGCTTTTTGCGATTTTAATCGCGGAAAAGGAGTTCTCGGGAAAAATCCATGTAATTATACTTTTAAGAAGTGCAATAGTATTCTTGATGGTATTTTTAAACAGAGAAAAAATGATTATTGAACGATTTTATTGAACAGATATATACAATACTTGTAAATGGTTTAAACATTTTCCAGCTAAGAATACAGTTTTTATCTAGGCGCTATTAGAAAACATTGCTTTATTTTTCTCAAGCGAGCCTTGGACTGATTTATGAAATCTAAATATGAATATTATAGAAGGCCAATCTACAGTATAATAAATTAGATAAGAAGTAGAGGATGTATTATATCAACTAATGAAAGACTTAAATAATCACTTGTAACACTGTTAACCAAATTCTTCATTAACCCAATAATCAGTTTTTTCCCTAATTGAAAAAATGGCGATCGTTTATACTTTGGTCTTCGCCTGGTTGGTCGTCCTTAATTTTATTGGTGAATATAGAATAATTCTATAATATATCTTTAATTCTAATATTACTAAAATATCATTATTATTAATAAATTATTATTTTCGAAACTCTATTTGAGCGTGTACTACATAAATATGAATTTAGCTGTTGTTTATTCCGGCGGAATCCAGAATGTGTGTGTTATAAAGAGTGGAACCCAAAAAAAAAATTGTATTGATACGGAATTTGACAGAACTTCAGAACTAGCCTTATTCCGAATCATGCTTACAGAAAAACTTGAATGAAGGGCACCCAGGTAAAAAATATCCGCTAAATATCTTTAAACAGTAAAAAAGATCTGAAGAAGTACAAAATTGTCCGCAAATCTTTTCAAATATTTGGGAATCTTTCAAATAATTTTGAACATCTTAAAATCCTTTCAAAAGTTGAGTGGGTAACTCCTCGACTAATTATATCAGGTGAAATTTTTAAGGGTATGCTCTCAGCAGTTAAATAGGAGAAGCTATGCAAACTTGCTGAATCTATGAATTCATCACAACACAACAAAATTTTAAAAAAGAATTAAATTAATTTGTAGTAATAGATTCTTACTGCGTTAGAAATAATTTTCTATTTCTTCTTGCAGAGTTTAGTTCACAGTTCGACTGTCTACCTAATGGTGCTCCTATTCCTGGTGTTCCTCGTCTTACATCATCTTCTTCATCTGCCACGCAACATTCTCCTACCAGATCTCTTTCTCCTGCCAGACCTCATTCTCCGAGGAGGTCTTCTCCTCCTGCCACGTTGCCTCTTCGTGCCAGGTCCAGGTCTGCTACCAGGTTTACAGCTCAGCCATCCACGCTTCCTTTTTCTAACATATTTGGATTTGGACTTGACGAACTTCAATTTATTCGGCTTACTTCCTGTTACAATACGCA
>CAKNWT010332329.1:715-12188 GCA_932066315.1 Andricus coriarius
TTAAGCAATAATATTAGACAATATATTATCCATATACCTATTAAAGTTCAAAAATTAATAATCTAAATGCATTCTCAAAATATTCTAATCAATTCTAATAATCCTTCCACTGTTTCATTATAAAACGAAGAAAAGCGAATCAAATTAAAGGAATGATTTTTCAATCATTACAAAAACCGGAAGTGCGAATATACTTGCAGAATAAATTAAACGAACGCATAGATAGGGCAACTTGGGAAGCGCATATAAGCAATAAAGATATAGAGGGCGCATGTACCATGTTACGGACATCATTATTAAAACGGCGGAGAGAAATAGGCTCAAAAATGATTACAGACACAAAAATAGGAAAGTTAAACGACTATTCAAGGAAAGTAAAGACAAAATAAAAAACAGAAAAAGAGGAGAAAATACAAAAAAAACTTTAAAGGAACCATGAAACTAGTATTCAAAGAGATGAAGGGAAGTAAGAGTACAGAGTTTGTCAGCATGAGAAACAGTAAAGGTGGAATGCTATATGATACAGACGGGATAGTAGACGCTTTCAAAGACCACTGAGGTTAGATATATAATTAAGAACTTAAAAACGGCAAGGCTGCTGGTATAGGCAGTATTAGCGCTGAAATGCTTGAATACGGTGGTAAGTAAATACCTTACAGGTTGTACGAATTGATAAATTTATATATCGAGACGGGTGCAGTCCCAGACAATTGGAGAAAAGTAATCATCGAACCAATATACAAACGAAAGGGAGATAAAAGCATCTGCAATAATTACAAAGGTATCGGCTTATTAAGTACCGTAAGTGACTGGTTCGATATTATGCAAGGCGTGAATCGAGGATACGTTATGTCCTCATGACTATTTATCACATTTATGGATAAGTGTCTAAGAATGGCACTCTTCGACGAAGAAGGTGCAGATCTCGATATAGTGAGGGTACGTGGTTTAGCTTTCGCAGATAACAAGATTGTTATAGCAGAATCAATGCAATATTGTTCTAAATAATAAGAGATTAGAACAAGTTGACAAGTACGTATATCTGTGTAATCTATTCACTAGCGACAAAAAAATAGATGGGGAGTCAGATAGGCGCATAAATTAGGGTAAGAAGGTTATCGGTAGAGCAGGCTCCAGAGAGACACTAGTTGACATATGGGAAAGAAAGCAGTTAAGATGGTTCGGACATGTTGAAATAATGAAAGATGAACGACTGACCAAACAAGTGTATAAAGGTAAAGTAAATGGCAGAATGCCCAGAGGTAGACTGCCGAAATAATGTTTAGAATCTGTGAATGAGACATTATTCCGAAGAGACATAAGAAGCTATAGAAACACGAGAGTTTGCATGAAAAAATGCATGGGCGTGAAGGAAGCTAGAGCAGTATGCCAGGACAGAAAAGTGTGGCGACAAATAGTTTGTAAACAGAGTGAAAATAGAGTGAATGACGCCTAAAATAATGACCTTGGATACGAATGGGCCCAAGTGGGGTACCACACATAACAATTTTGTGAGGCTCTTCACTTGGGGTGATCGCTAGAGAGATTGATCAACAACCTGGGCCGGAGCAGTGTCGCGGAACGAACGTGTCTCTTTTCCTCACCGAGCAAGTCTTGCCTAACTCGAAAGGGAAATGGCTTAATGGTGTAATAATAATAATAAAACTCAAGTACTGAAAGTCGTTGATTTTGTTTATACGGAGCTAATAGGTCGAGTTTTTTCAGGTACAATTTTTAGTGTGATATAATGAAATTAAATTATATATTATAACCAAATTGTTCAAGTTATGACCTTTTGAAAATGCGATGTAAAGATATTTTTCGGATTTTATTAATTTCACTTTTTTCAAATTGAAGTAAAATTAAGGATTTGAAACCCTTGAGAAATTAACCTTTTTCAGAATAACTGAAGCAGTGCACGTTTCTTTGATTCAATCTGTAAGACATACATATTTAACTTATTTTTTTAAGCAAAGGCAGTTAATGAAATCAAAAAAAAATTTTCTTGACACATTTAAAAAAAATCTTGACTTTAACAGAAAAGTGTTTTGAAATTTTAAATTCAAATTAGAGCAGAAGATTAAATTATTTATAAAAACTAAATTCAAAATCTATATTTTAATGAAGGATATTGCAAATATTTAAGAAGGTACTTGTTTAAAAAATTTTAAATTATCCTTAGACTTTCTACTTTTAATTGCCGCCTTCAATTATTTCCCGTTGTTACGGGTAAGTGCAATGTGTGAAAAAGCACTAAAATCATGATTTCACAAGATTGTACTTTCGTACCTGTTAATTAAGCATCCACTGATTCTTAAAATATATGTTTGTTTTTAATTGCTTCTCATTTATTATAATATTAATAAAAATTAAAAGAAAATATTAATCTACTAAGTAAGTTCGAGGGATATTTAACAAATTACCTATTGCAAATTTTATTATGCCTAACTTGATTTAACAATGACTTGTCAGTGTGAAGGTAATTATAAAAATGTTCATTATATCAATCACTATTATGTGCTTACTGTTACTACAAATCTCAAACTATTTGACAGATTTTCGTACTTCACAATGAAAAAGAATCACAAAAAAATATTTTACACTTACCCTAAATATGATTATTAATTACCCTGTCATAACTTATCATTACAAAATAATAACAATATAACATTTTCGGATCACACAATGAAGAATTCGAGTTTTCCAACAGCCTTAACTAATTACAGCCACCTTTTTTTACAAATAATTATTAGAGATATAATCTCAATTTTATATTTAAAAAAAGTTAATAACTTCTGTGTTTTACATTCAAAATTTTTGTTTACTACACTTACCCCGTTTTCACATTTACCCGTATTGACTCTATATCACTTTTCGACCAAAAAAGATTTTTTTTTCATATTGAAAAAACTCACCAGTTTTGACAAGTTCTCCAGAATGTTCGCCACCCCAGAGTCCAGCGGAATCCCCCAGAGTTCTTTCCGCCAGAATATCACTGGTCATCTTCATGTAGGCATCAGCAAGAGGCGAGACTCCAGACTCTGGAGATGCCGCCGCTCCAGGCGCTGATGCTCCAGTCAATTGCATCCTGCTTCGGGTCCCCGTTCCAGTTTCAACTGCACTGACAGCTTCAGTTCCACTTACAGTTCCAGTACTATCTGCAGTTCCACTTGAAGTTCCACTCACGATAACACTTCTCGATTCAGAATTTGTCACTATCGCGGTGCCAACTCCACTTCCTGTTACCGTGCTACCACTACCGCCGTTGCAACGGCCGAATATATCCATAGGCAGTCAGAACACCGGGCGAAACATCCTTCCAGGGGGACTCTTACACCCTTCAGGAGCAAGGAGACCCCCTTCGGTCAGGCCTCAGGGCCTGACATACTTTCAACCCCCTCAATACCCGCGATTTCCGTTTTGATTCCGAATTTAATTTATTAATAATAATTGTCCCGTCGTTTCCTCGTCGAGGACATCCTTAGGCTCCTCAGGATTCTCGCGATGTCGAATCCCGCTCGTCCCGAACTGACCCGAAGCCTCTTGAAGGTTTCTGGTGTGCGGTCAGCCTCGATAAGTACATCACTCTTTGTAGTTACTCTACCAATGTGATAAATCCGAATCTGTTGATTTTTCACACTTGGTCGATCTCATTTTCCGGTGGTGAGAAAACCTGGTCGGCTGAGTTAACTGAAAGCAAAAATTATCCATTTTTGTAGAATTTATTTATTATTGAATAAGTGTAAGTTGTATCAAAATCGACTGTGCTGAAGGCCTTAAATAACTGACAATTATTCTATTTGCTTTTTCATTTCAAATTATAACAATAAATTAAGGCCGATTTTACTTTGAAATACCAAAAAAATTTTATTAAACATTTTCTAAATTTGTTTGGCACTAGGTATGATGATATTATTTAATCTTGAACTTTGTTGCGTTATCATCTAACGAAACACAAATAATTTGCTATTAATTACCGAAACAAATTTTTATCATTCATTGCAGAGCTTTAGCTATGCAAAAAAAATTTTAGAAGAGAGATGACCACCACCACTAAATTTCTTTTTTTAAATCCATGTTAAACTTGGGGATTAATTTTTACCACAATTAATACCAATGTCTAGGGTCCTAAATCAGAAAAAAATCGAAAAACTGTGCTAATAAGTGGGAGAGCATAAAATTAATGAAGTCACCTGAAGGAAGTCAAACCAATATGAGAAAAACAAAACACATACGCGACCATCCTGAACTGAAATATATTTCAATAATTACGAAAACTTATTATACGTAGTAAAAAGTAAACATTTTAAACAGAACTCGCCTTATGAATTTTTATTTCAATGAAGAATGATCTTAAATAAATGAAACTCAAATTACAATGTTTTAGAATCTCGCGAGATAATGTTTTTTGATCAATTATTTGGCATTGGAATTAAATTCTTCTAGTAGCTCTAGACTCCAGTGCATTTTTATGAAATTGCGCCCGGAATTCCGATCGAATTAGAAATTTCATATGAATTTTGTGAAAGGTTTACAGATATTTCATCCAAAGTTTTTAGCATTTCTAGAGCAAATTACGTGAAAGTTCTGTGGGAAACGTAAACAAATAAAGAATAAAAAAAAATACATAAAAATGTAAAATGTCAACAGCATCAATATATTATTGTTATTATGTAAACATTGTTTGGTTCTTTTTTTCTTTGCTCACTTTAAATCAAGAAAACGTTATTAACAAGTTTGGCAGAGGAAGGATTTTGCGAATTTAACAAAAAGCCGTAATTAAATCAATTGGCATCACTTTATCATCAAATATATATCATTAACCAGGAAAATTGTGATTGACGAAATTTCAATTGAAATCAATGACAGCTAATTGGACATATTGAAATGAGAAACGATTGTTTAGAAGCTGCATTTGACAGGGAAATTCCATGATATAATTGAATCGCAATCGAATTGTTCAAAATCTAACTGCTTAATGACCCCAAATTTGTTGTGTAAAAGAGAATACGAACTTTTATTCTTGTTCTTCGTAAATAAAAAAAAGTAAGAAAATATTTTCTGTTTAAGATGATTAAATAATGTAGATTTAATAGGTTTAAATATTTTATTATTTGTATAATAAATATATAAAAAGTTTCTCTTATTGTAAATATTAAGAGTTTTTTTGTTTGAAACTATACACCTAGAGAACATCCTTACTTCTTTCGTATGATCTCGTCTCACGGTACGTTAGCATGAACTGTATCATACTATGACAGTATCCATCCTTACTATTTTAATGTGGATCCTTATTAAAGTAGTAAGAATGTATACTGTCGTAGTATGATATAGTCCATGCTAACGTAACGTGACGCGAGATCATACGAAAAAAGTAAGGATGTTCTCTCGGTGTACTAATCTATCAAATGTATAACAAGAAATGTGAGTCTGACCCATACTAGCTTGATCTACTTATCCAGTTTATAGGCAGGCGAAATAATTACTGACAAACATAGGTACTTGGAGTAAATGGTTCTCAATTCAACTCAAAAAAGTTATTTATGTTTTTCATATTTCATCCCTAAGGATTCAAAATAGAATCCACCCATCCGAAAATAATCATTAAATGGTTGCATCACTATAAAATTTGAAAAAGCATTTTAAATTGAAAAGCTTTTTTCAATTTTTCTTTGATTCTACAATATCTCCAACTGTAAAATTCCTTCAACTACAATTTCTACAATATAATTTCCAATTCTTCATTTTTAAAATATTAATTATCTTCTCTTCTTTTAGATTAAGATGCAAAAGATTAGTCCTTCTTTCATCGTACATTGCATAATATCTAAAACTGAACAATCTCTTGAATAATATATCCAATTTCTTCAACTCAACAGTACAAATAAAAAAAAATTCCCGGCCCTCTCATAAACTAAGGTGCAAGTGGTCAGTCCGTGTCCCTAAAACTAAATCAGACGTCTTGAAAACATCCCTCGAAAGCTACCCTCGATATACATCACCCTCAATTCCGCCGGCCATTCTCTGAAGCCTTTTTCACCCCTAATCCATTTAACGAAGGCTCTTGCGAGCCTTTATCTCGCGATTGCAACCCTTTAACGAACCCGTTCACCCTTTAGCTTCCGCGATCCTAGGCGTCCCCTCGGCGTCGCGACGCTCGCGATGCAACTCCCGATCCGGGACGCGAGGGTCTCGCGATGCGTCGCACACTTTTCAGTCAACATTCCCTCTTTTTTCCTCTTTTTCTCTCTTTCTCCGGTTCTCGGTGACGTCACAGTTCATTCAGTAATCTTTGCGCACGTCACCCGCGTGACACGTCGAATGCCGGCAGAGAGAGAGAGAGAGAGAGAGAGATAGAGAAAAAGAGAGGGACTCGTTCGGCCAGTGGGAGGAAAAAATAGGGGAAAAAGATCACAGGGTTGCAGACGCAACCCCCACACTTTACCTCCCCTACGCACGTCCGCGTGTCAAACTGCACGTGGCCTGCTCGTACACATTGTCCCATTAAACTTTTTCGAATGTTCTGTCTCCGACAGGTTTCATTCACAAGCCAGTCTGATAAAAAAGTTCAGCTAGTTATCTGATCGTAGTTTTATCAGAAATATTGCTTATACTATTTAGAGTCTTCTAACGTTTGAAATAATTGTTGTCTCTTTGTTCGATAATGATGAGGTTCTTTGACATGTTTTTTGGTATCTCAAAATCAACTATTGAAGAAAATTACCTAACATAGTTCGGGAAAAGATGTATTTTATTTTCTATTAGACTTTAAGAATATTTAGCGAAAATATTGTTTCTGCTTCAATGAAGTTCAAATCTAATGTAAATGTTTACTAAAAAGGGAATCAACTGTATAGTAGCAATTTCAGTAATGCTACTTTTAGCTTCAGGAATCATTCGCGGAGTATAGTTACTATCAGGCGTTTTGAAAGCAAAAAAAATATCTACAAGTTCTAAAATATGTAATATCATATTGAGATACTATTTCCTCAATTGCTATAGAATTTCTGCAATTGTTAAATCTACTCAGCTGAAGAATGTTTCATTTGTAGAATTCCTTTCTTTATCATAGGTATCGATAGTCTAAAATATTATAAACTTACAATAGTCAACTACTGATTTATAAAATCAATTTTTGAAACAAAAAGTTTTAGCTATTTCTACAATTCCCAATAAAATATCTTCTACAAAATTCACCATTTCTGTAAAAACATCACAACCCTCATTGAGAAATTCAGCGTCCGACGACTAAGTTCGCGCTTAACTTCGCATTCAAATCTCTTACGCTCTCCTTTCTTATTTCTATCTTACTAGCAAAGAAAATAGCTTTGTCCATTTTATCGAAATCCCTCACCAGTGAAAAAATTCAAAGCAATTCTAGGTTTGCTCCAGATATAGGATTAAAAACAGATGATTTTTGAAACTCACTATCAATGACTGACCTTTTAAAGAATCTCCTCCGAAAAATCCTTTTGTCCTAAGAAACAACTGTAGAAAAAACCACAATTACACAATCACCTCACAACAGGAAAACTAAATTCTTTAACCTGATCCACCACACAGAATTTAAACCAAAAACCAAATCTCATGACATTCTAACCTCGGAAGGATTCTCCTAAGCCTAGTTTGTCATCATTTATTATCTTCCTTGATCACTTTTCTAATTGTTTTCTTATCCTTAAATCTAATATCTTCCAAGAAATGTTCTTCTTTTTAAAACTGTTTCACCGAATTCAACTCGTGAGTGCAGATTATCTGAACCACGAAGATGTCATCATCTCCAAGAACACTTACATTTGATTATCAAAGACCGTATCCTTTTAAGGATCCTCTTAACGAAACGTCAGCTCTTTATGAAGGTCCTTAGGTGCCTTTTAACGATGCAGGGTGGTCGTTAGGGTTTCCAGATTACCGGATCTTGGTACCTTAACTCGGATCTTGGTTCCTTGATGAAGAGATCGGGTTTTCTAACTATTGGGGCTTTTCCGTGATTTTTGAAAATCCCGAAAGTCTATAAAAGGGGTTGTTTTTGTTGCTTAAGAGGAGCGATAAGGTTTTCGAAGTACAGGGTTAGCCACTAACTATAATTTTGACGGTACGTGTGAGGCAACAGTCGTTGACGCACTGGTCCATGTCTACACACGCAGCATCCCTTTCCCCTTTCCTTCCCGCTCTCCTCACACCCCTCCACCGCAAAATCCCTCCTACCCTTCTACGCCCCTGCAACGGAGAGGGAAGTAGTTCCCTCTCCGTTACTCCCACCCCCTCCTCTCTGACCCTCTCTTTCTCTTCCTCTGATAGGATACTCTCTCTGGAGTTGCCGCACTCTCTCGCCTCTTTATCGCTTTATATCGTGTCAGATTCTCCCTCTCGGTTTTGACCCTCTCTCTCACTTTGCTACACTTTTGTCCTTGTTGCTCGGTCTCTTTCCCCTTAACCCTTTGCGGTCCGGCGCGTGCTGGTCGGCCGAATGCTGATTCGAAGGATCGATCGATCCAAAAATTACTTGATCTTTTTGTCGAGCTGATTGTCGAATCGGCTGATAAAGAGATCTTTTTTATTTGATTTCTTGTCACTTATCTTTTTTAATATAGATTTTTATTTCCTGAGGTGATTCTGGGACAGGAAGATGTCTTTGGGATGCGAAACTGACTCTAAAAGACGAACAAGTGATATAGAAATAATAAAACAATTTTAATATTAATTGAACAATATTACTTTTCCTCTCGTAAACTAAATTGCAAAAGTGGTTATTTGTTCAATCTTTTTCTAACAAACTTAAAAAACCTCTGACTTTGTATACAATTTCTTCAATTGTACATCTCCTACTAAACATATTTTTAACTAAAAAATTTAAAAGATTTTAATTTTTGTTATTCTTCCTTTAACTATATTTCAATTAGTCAAGCATCGCCCCTAAAAGCTTATCAGGAATCAAATTTTCATTCTATGAAGAGCTTTATTCTTGGAGATTGTAGAATCAGTTGAAAAAGACGTTTTTCTTTTGTTTTATTTTATTTTTTTTAATTTTAACTCTTGGAAATTGCTTTCTATAATATCTCTATGTAAATTTTATTGTCAAATCGATTTATAAAAGAATTCTTTTTGATGATCCTTAAACACAGGATGATTTGCACAAAGATAAAAGCACCAAACCTTATAAATCTAAGTTTTTAAGTCATCTCAGAAACTAAATTCAAATATTTGAAATCAAATCAAAGCCATTAAATTCATTCGAGAAATTAATCGTCCTTCGTTTCTACATGATCGATATTTTGGTAGCGATAACCCGATTTTCACGTATTCTCGATGATGCTCGAAGCGTTTGCCTATCGGCAAATCTACATCCGGTTGAATATCGTCAGGCTAGATTCACGCTGGTGAAGGTTGGATCTGGTGTTTGCACATCCGTACAAACACTGTCTGCTATGGGGATACGTTGTATGCCACTGTTTGATTTTCAAAAGTGAAGCTGATGATCTACTATCGAACCGCCTAGACATCAATTTTACCAGATCCCAAATCCTGAATTCAAGTTCAACTTTTTCGAAAAATTAGATTGACAAAATGTTAACCATTTAAATACACTTCTTATATAGTGAGCCACCCCTTAACTGTGAGCCAATTGATGTAATTTTCACGGGAGAATAGTAAATAAAAAAGTCTTATATATAGAAGTAAGGATATGTAGAAACAATGCTGATGAACAATTAAAAAATGATAGTATAGAACACTTATTTTATTAATTGATCTCAGTTAGGATTATCAGGTGGCGCTAGGTAAGAATTCCAGTTTTCTTTACGTACAAATGTATGGCTTACTACGAATGCTGACCTTCACTCATTACTGATGATTTTGCACATATTTATTACAAGTATATTCTGAGCACCTTAGACCTTAATATTCAATGAGAGTTTTTATGATTTTTTAATTTATGAAATAGTGATCTATTATTTATTAATTATTTTTTGTGTATGTTAGATACTAAACTGAAACTGGTTTTTGATTTAGTGGCTGGACTGGCCATTTATTTCTCGATTAACGTGAGGGTTTATGAGCTCTGGCAAAGTCGTGAAACGCGTATATCGATCCCTGAAATTTTAACTCGGTTCGCCCTCGAAGTTAGCCAATTTGGCGACAAGTAGTAACGACTCTGGCACGTCCGAACGAGTGTCCGAGTATCGGCACTCGTAACGGCAGGCTGGACGAGACTGTGACAAACAGCGTACGATGGAAACTCGCGTTGCACGGCCATCGTCGTATTGACAAACGACCTAACGCTCGTGTGGATGGTTTCATTCGACGAGATTCGAATTATCTCTGTTGGAGCTTGTCAATGCAAATGCCGTACCTACATTCAATTACCGCTCGTCACGCTCCGATCAACGCTCTAGAGTCTAGAGCAAGTGCTTGCCCAGATATACATCCAGTATCACTTTCTTATCCAAACTCGACCCTTACCAATTCAATTAGGTCCATTAGTCTACACATTTTTGAGGTTTTTTTAGGTTGAGGTTAATTTTTCTATATTTGGAAAAAGTTAGAATCACAGAAAAAGTGGGGCATCTATTAGAACCGTTATTTTTTGTTCCAAGGGAGCTGCAGCAAAAAAGGAACCTGTCTGGCAGAAAAGAAGCCCAAAATTATAAATTATTCCAAAGGAACCCAAAGTATGAGTTCTGGTAGAGACTTTTTGAATAGAACTCACTTTCTGCCTCAACTCCCTTCAAAGATTTTACAATTAATTATGCAACTTTTGCACTGGGAAAAATGTAATAAAGAAACTAAAATTCAGCGGTTCATTGCACTAATAGCCTAATTGTATTGTCAGGAGTCAATTGTTTTTGTCTTGTCTTGTACATAACTTCAAAAAAAGCAAATGAAAAACAATTAACTTCTAAAAATGCAAGTAGACTGTTATTGCACCCAAGGGTTCAATTATACGTAGAGATTATCCTTCTTCAAAGGAAGATAATAGACATGAGATGTTACCGTTTTGAAGGTTATGTTAACCACTTTACCGACTGCAGATTTTTTTTATGTCGCCATCTATCGGATATCAAGTGACTAAAAAGGAACCCTCAAAAAGAGTTCTATTGGAATCTCACTTCGAAAGGATGCTAACTATTACTTGAGCCGCAAGATTGCCAAATCCCCAGTTTTTTAATTTAAATCTAATCCATAAACAGAAAAAATTGTGGTATGAAAAGTATATCCTGAGAAAATCGGAAGAACATCCGACATCCTCTCTCAAAGAAAAAATAACAACTTACTCAACATTGAACAATTGAAAGTAATAATTCCAATTAGGTATAGTATAAATAAAATCTTCGTCAGGAAATACGTAATCTTTAAAATTGAATAATCGTTCGAGTCATATTTTTATAGACAGGCTTATTAATAACACGACATTGCATTGAGGCAATTTGTCCCTGAAATTGTATACTCAATTTTAAACTACATATTATAAGTT
>CAKNWT010332334.1:519-12931 GCA_932066315.1 Andricus coriarius
AAGAAGACATCAGATAGCCGTAGCGTGTTCAAGCTTTGACCTTACAAAAGCAAAGTACATTGCCTTTAAATTCTCGATTTTCTTGAACTATTTACAGGATCTCATAATATAAGACAAACTTTGATTAGCTGATCGTACATTATGTTCAATATGATACAAAAAAAATTTGAGACTCAAACCAGACTCCTAGATCCATGATACAAACGAATCTCGTTAAGGGAGATCCCTTTATTTCATAATTAAAAATGATCGAATTCCTGCTTCTGGAAAAGGTCATAATTTTGCTTTTATTACTATCAACAATCAACTACAGGTCTCTAAGCCAGCCGAGAATCCCCAGGAGGTCCATCTGAAATTCAATACAACCTCTTACACTGGTCGGCTTAATAAATATCCTAATTATTCTTATTAAATTAATCCTGATAAATATAATTGGTTATGAAAAATAATTAAAGTGTGGATACGCAACAAACCTCCAATTTCGTAATTAAATATATACGTGCGCAACCTTTATAGTGGTGATGGACAATCTTGTCACGTGGGCGAATCGACGATTTTAGACTTCATGATTTTGTGTTCATCCTCAGTAATCCAGGCTACCTGACCAATCCTCTTCTTTCAAAGATTCAGCTTACAACAAATTCACTTTGGTTGATGTTCACTAAGTGACATAGTATTATAAGAACTTATTTGTGGCTTTTTCTGGACAGAAGAGAATTTAAAACAACAACTGATCAGGATTAATAGAGAGTTGGTTTTGCAAAGGTCTTTATCCAACGTTATTCGAGTTATTCGAAGGGAAACTTTTATTTTAATTACAACGACGATAAACTGCACCTCGAAATATTCCAATATGATAGTAATGATCACGGCCTTTGAATTGGATACAAACCTGACTAAAAATGAAGAAAATAGGTAATTATACAACAAATCTTACTGGGTTTTTTTATCTTTTCAGGAAAATACATAATAGATATAAGATTTTTTTTACTTTAATCTTTTTAGCTTCTCATTCCAAAAATTGGATATAGATCAAATTCATGAGATAATACAGTAGAAGTCCGATAAGTTTCTCATTTCGGGGCTGCAGGGGCGGAAAATTCCAGGAATGACGGACTTATCAGATGCCATCTCTAGTAGCACGATAACAGGTGCGCACTAGCACACGTAGTGGGAGAACCTTAATTGGTGTGCGTGCCATGCGTGTGATGACGTTTTGAGGGCAGTGTATACTTATCGGATGGCAACTTATCGGACATGTACTGTACAACAGCAGTTTGATTGTAATAAATGCCTATGTTGAAACAAATAATAACGTTGAATCTATTTAAGTTAGATGTGCTGTAAAGCCAACTTATTTCACACTAAAATGATCCAAGTGTAACGTCCTGACGGGAACTAACTTACCTGGTTAAAAATAATTAATTAAAAAGGTTTTCTCGTTTTTGAACGAAATCTAGGACTTCGAAACAGGGATGAGAATAACTTCCGAAGGTTGAGATAACCACACAAGAATTTACAAATTAATTGGAATACAATTGTATATATAATATTTGATTTCATTGAATATGGGAAATTACAAAGTTAAAGAGTCATAGCTTATTCGAATTTTAGAAAAGAAAAGAATTATATTTTCTCAATTCAATTCAATTTTAATTCTTGTAATTGCTTTTAAATTTTTAGTTGCACTGGATCAAAATATCGATTTTAAAATTTTTTTCTGAATATTTGCAGGTAATAAAATTTTCCCACTGGAAAGCATAGTATAGTTAGGTCCGAATTTTCTGACGACGAAAATAAATTAAGTATAGTTACGAGATTCAATTAGAAATTTGATATTTATTCACAAAAATATAACACAATGTTAGAAAATAAGAGAAAGGAAGATTTATGCAGTATTTTTACATTTTTTTCGGCCATATTTCGATTGATTACCGGGAGTTAAGAGCGATGTTTTTGCAACTAGTATAATCGAAACTACTTTAGGTGTCATTTCAGTCACCAATAAGGAAATCTTGATTTAAAGATGTGTTGCATGTTACTAAAAACATGCAGAATTTTCCTGGTGTTCATACACTGTTTTGCAAAGCCCCAACTTATTGCTTCTCCCAGTCGACTGCAGGTTGATTTTGCAAAGAACATGGTCTGAGGAATTCTTGACCAATTTCGCGAAACCAAACATTTTCCACTGTAATTAAATAAATTCAATAATATAAAAAAATATTTTTAGCGAATTCTTTTGTATTTAGCAATTACATTTTTGACCTGATTTCCAGTATATGAATCAAATGTCACATATTATTATTATAAAATAGGTACATACCCCATTTTGTCCCGGAAATTACATGACATCCTGCATGCAAGGTTAAGGGATCTCCAATTCCATTTGGAGTAAGGTTGTACCAGAAGAGTGCACTGCCTTTTTTCGGCGTCACGGAAACGTTTAATCTGGGAAAAACTGTCCTACCTCCTTCTTCTACGTCATTTAACTGAAAAAATTATTCACGGATTAATATCTTCACTTTTTACGCACATCCTATTTTGAAAAAGTTCTTTAAATCACAACATATTTTAACCCTTCGTTTACTCACATAATACAAAAGAGTAGCAATACGGTCTCCATTTATGACCAAAGCCTCTTGACCTTGCTGGGAAGTTACATAATAAAATTAGTGGTAATAAAGTATTATCCCAATCTAGAATGTTTGATTAATCTAGCACTTACTAGAAAGAAGTCAACGTGTTGAAGGAACATGCCTCCGATTCTATAATAACAAACGTGTACTGGTTCTGCACTGGCGACTGACAATCTAGTCATGTGCTCAATTCGGCGATACAACACATTTACGATTTCGTGTTTATCTTTATCAATCGAAGAAATCTGACCAATTCTGCCCATTTGAATCTTCTCTTCACTGGCTCTCACTTCGCCTAGTTTTATCTGAGGAATAGAGAAATATAATGATTTGTCGTTAAAAAATCAGTGACTGAAGATGAAGAAACGTCGTCACTCTGCAATTGCAGAGTTCTATTGTGAATGTTATAAATCCGTTATAAGGAAACATCACAAAGCAATGTAAATTATATTTGAAATTCTTATAAACTTTTATTCACAAATTCAAAATCGGAGTAAGGAACTTAATAGAAGATTTCAAATCGTTTACAAAGTTAATCTTTCTATCATTCACATTGCAACTTTAATGGAATGCACCGCGAATTTATCTAGTGAAATGGGAATGATCGCCGGGTTTCAATCAGCCACATATATGTCTACAATTTAAAACATAGATAAAAGTTGATCAAACCTTCGGCTGTGTCAGCTTTTTCAGAATTTCTATTTCCTCTTCATAAATTACGTCGTGGGAAAAAACAATCCTGGGCTCTAAATAAGCCTCCTCTTCTTTAAAGGTTGCTTTTTTCAAAAAATGGTTACCATTGTCCGAACCTGGAATTTTATATAAATTGTAGGTTTTGAAATGCCAAACTCAATTCAAGTAAAATACTTAAATGCTCGGATACATAAATCTAATTTCAATTTTGAAGATTTACAATACGTGATTACAACCAAATACTGGGCATACATGTAAACGATATCTTTCGTCCAAATCGGCGTTTTCTGGAAGTAAAAAATAAATTTAGTATTTGAGTACATCCCAATCATGCCTTAAGAGATTTTCAAACATTGAATTATTTACAATTTTTGTGGGGAATGTTTTGTTTTTATACCTGAAGCTAAACTTGATGCTACTCCTGGAGCCCAGATTACTAAAGAAGCCATGAAGATCAACAAAGAATAAATCCTTACTTTAAAACGTTTGTTTTAAAGTTTCGCGTTATTTTTATAAACTTCATTTATGACTAGTTTGGATGGAAAAACATGTACTTCCAACACTGGGAATTTTAACTATTTTAAAGTTTAGAAACTGATATTCAAAAAAATAATATATCCAAAGTGTCAGTTATTAAAAAAGTGTAATGATTTTTGCAGTTTTAGTTCAAAGTGCCGTGGCTACATGTACTGAAATTTCAGGACAAGTAGCCGGATTTTTACGGTACTCCCAGACACTGCTGATTCAAAATTAAAACTTTAACATGCTCTCAAAAAACCTGTATATATTTATAATATTCCAAAATAGTTTTTTGGTTTTAAAATGTTTTTGTTATCTTTAAAAAAGTTTCACTTACCTTTATTTAAACGAATAAGTATTCAGCAAAATTAGTTTGATTCACAACAAAACCTTTGATGCACGATAAGGAAAACTCACTATTTTATATTTAAGTTCAAATGTTTAACAAGAAATCAAATGGACAGAATTATGGGAATAAAAAATTCCAAGTTAATCATTTTTTTAACTATACATTTTGTCACTCAGTGATAACCAAAAAGCAAAAAGAAAGCATTCGAATAATATTAATACGAAGTAATTACCAATGACATTAATTTTTAAGTAACTACTATCACGGCAACTTCATGTTGAACGGACGGAAGGGCTTAGTGTGTTTCTCCTATTAGTAGTTATTCACATTGCAACGTTAATGGCATAGACCGCAAATTTACCTAGTGAGATGATAATGATCGCCGGATTTAAATCGGCTACATATCTTTCTGCAATTTAAAACATAAATAAAAGTTGACCAAACCTCCGGCTGTGCCAGCTTTTTCAGGATTTCTATTTCCTCGTAAGAAATTACGCCGCGGAAAATAAGAATTCTGGGCTCTAAATAGGCTTCTTCTTCTTTAAAGGGGGCTAATTTTAGAAAAGAGTTACCATGATTGGTGTAACGACATTTCAGTTCTTTCTGAATATTTGCAGGTACTTAAATTTTCCCTCTACAAAGCATATCGATATCTTGCAAACGTTAAGTCTGAAATTTAATAATAAAATTTAGGCTTTCAAATTTAAGATGATCCGAATTTAAAAAACAAGAATTCGAAAGACAGTTGATTAATTCGAACATAAAATATTATTTCAACGAATTTCCTAGTACTATTCTCTAATTTCATCGTTTCTTATGAAACCAAGTGAGTTTACATGAGGCTGGTAATGCCCTGAACACAAATTGAAGTTAATTTTAATTACATCTTCTTACGTAGATGTCATTTAATTTCCCATAGTGCAACGATTACATAGATCCACTTCTGAATCAATATTTGACACCTAGGGATTTACAAGGGAAGACCGGCAATTCTCAATTATAGTTTAGGTTAATAATTTTTGTAATGAAAGCCGATTGCCTAAGTATTAATTTGTCAAAGCAGTGATATGAAACTTTTCGCCGTTTCACAAAAAAGTCGACTTAAAAAAAATCCACCACAATCCATAAAGATTTTGGTCAAATATACCTTAAATTGACCGGTATCTCAGGCATTAACGTTTCGGCTTAATAGCCGAACGGTTGAATGTTCGATGGCTTATGATTACGAAAATATCAGGAGGCTTATATCTGACAATAGAAAATAATTATTTTTACTTATAGACGTGACAGAGTCAAATTCCAGTATCACTTCTGGACAGGAAAATGCATATCAGATATCAGATGTCTTTTTATTAAATAATCATTTTTAGCTTCATATTCCCAAAAGTGGTTGTAGGTACAATTAGTGTAACAATAAAATTCTAGTTTGATACTTAATATGAAAATTCAAATTATTTACCAAAGTAGTTAGTATCTTTATAATTTACATTGCATACTAGATGGACGGTACCTGCAAATAGCACGGTAAAATGTCAGTGATCGCAGGATTTGAATCTGCCACATATCTGACTAAAAATTAACAAAATAGGTCAAAGTATAACAAACCTGGGTCTGTGCTAGGCTTTTTATGACCTATATTTTCTCGTCATAAATTACGTCGCGGAAAATAAAAATTCTAGAGCCATGAGGACAAAGACGTTTTAGCAAATAACATCGTTGTTCCATAACTATTATAATTCTTCTTGCCAGTTACTAAACATATTTTATTAGATAAATTGTGCAATCAACATAAATCTTGAAAATGTCAGTAACAAAAGAGACATTTGGTAGAAAACAGTTTTGGCATCCAAACAACGGAAGATTAGCTGGTCATTCTATTTCGGGGTGATCCCATATTCGAAAACAACATGAAGCGCTTCCTTTTTCCCGTCTTTTAAGAAACCGCACTGTATCATCCTCAGTCTGTAGCGCATTCGACAGCTCATCGTTAATACACGTATATTAATATTATTTCAATTGTTACCATTTGATAATGTGTGATAAAAAATCTAGACTATGCAATTAAGTTAAATAAAAAAATAACATTTATAGAGAATTTGCATGTTATATTTCATTTCAGCGCAAAGAAGGAAAATTAGAGGAAAATGCTTTTTAAATTCAAATTATTATAAGGTTTTCTTTCTGCTGCTAAAATTTAAATCACGATTCACTTCTCCACAAGTATTTTTCTGCTTTTCTGAATTTCTAGAAGTTCTTCTATTTCGGTTTAAAATCTCCCAAATTTCAAGATTTAAACTAGTTTTACTTTGATAGCAACATGCGCTGATGGTGCTGGAAATAGCAGTCGAATCCGAACGACATCGAGCGGGACAAATGGATTCCTCTTACCGATATGCATCACTAATCATATACTTGACGTAGTTGATATTTACATCGTTTGTTCATACAGTGAGTATCGTTAGGCCGACGTTTTTCTAAAGATAAAAAATGAATTAATTGCGATTTTTAGATTCAATAAAAAAAATATTTATTTACGGAAATATAGCACAGTGCCAGAAAAAAAATAAACAGGAAGATTTGTGCAGTATTTTTACATTTTTTTCGGTCATAGTTCGATTTAACACCCAAAGTTCAAAGCGATGTTTTTACTACTACTGGAGCCCAAATTACTGTAAATGCCATTGCAGTCACTAATAAGGAAATCTTGATTTGTAAATGTGGATTATTTTGGCTGTTGCTAAGAAGATTCAGAATTATCGTAGTATTTCGACACTGCTTTGTAAGGCCACGAATTATTAAAATCCAATAGGTTTTACGAGTACTGGACCATTTTTAATAAATCGGCTACAGGTTAATTTTCCAAAGTACATGGTCTAATGAACTCTTGACCGATTTCGTTAAGCCATACATTTGCCACTGTAATTAAATCAATTGAACCATATACAATTATATTTTTAATGAATAATATTTCATTTAGAAATGGAACGTCAAATATTGTTATCAGGTACATACCCCATTTTGTTGCCTCAATTACAGGACATCCTGCATGTACGGTTAAGAGATCTCCAATTCCATTTGGGGTAAGGTTGTACCAGAAGACTGCACTACCTTTTTTGGGGGTCAAGGAAACATCTAATTTTGGAAAAACTGTCCTACCTCCTTCTTCTACGTCATTCAACTAAAAATACTTTATGGATTAATATCTGTAATTTTCACGCACATCCTTTTTCTTAAATTTGCTCATGTTGTAAGAACAACATTCTTTAAGCCTAGGATAACTTACATAAAACATCATAGTGGCAACACGGTTTACATATTCGATTGTAGCCTCATCATGCGGCTGGGAAGATACATAATAAATGTTCTATAATGAAACATTATTTTAATCTAGAATATTTGACCAATCAGGCACTTACGATCAAATAATCAACGTGCTGAAAGAACATGCCTCCGATTCTGTAGTAACAAACTTGTACTGCTTCTGCATTGGCGACTGACAATCCAGTCATGTGCTGAATTCGACGATGCAACACATTTACGATTTTGTGATTCTCAATCCAAGAAACCTGAACCATTCTGCCGGATTGAATTGCTTTCACTTCATCTAATTTAATCTAGAAAACAGAGTAATATAATGATTTTCCGTTTAAAAAATCAGTGAGTGAAAATGAAGGCAAGTCATGACACTGCAACCGCAGAGTTCTAGCATGAATGTTATAAATCAGTTATAAGAAAACATCATGAAAGCAAGGTAAATTATATTTCATATTATTATAAACTTTCATACACAAATTCGAAATTTGTGCACAAAACACAATAAACAAATTCAAATCGTTGACAAAGTTAGTAAGCCCATGTATAATTCACATTGCAACGTTGACGAAATACACGGCGAATTCATCTAGTAAGATGGTAATGATCGCCGGGTCTAAATCAGTCATATATCTGACAATTTATAAAATAGATAAAACTAGACCAAACCTCCGACTGCGCCAGCCTTTTCAGGATCCCTATTTCCTCATTAGAAATTACGTCGTGGAAAATAACAATTCTGGGCTTTAAATAGGCTTCTTCTTCTTTGAAAGGTGCTATTTTTAGATAAGTGTTACCATGGTCGATGTATCGACATTTCAGATCTTTCTGAATTTTTGCAGGTAATGAAATTTGCCCTCTACAAAGCATTTCGATTTCTTCCAGAAAAAGAGCCTGAAATTTAATATTAATGATAGGTTTTCAAATTTCAGATGACCCGATTTACAAAAAGAGCATTCAAAAGATAGTTTGTAAATAGTCGAATTTAAAAATGACTTTCGATAATTTTAATCATCAAGAAAGTTTAGAGCTGGCAAATTTATCAGTGTAACATTCTTGCGAATTCCAAAAGAATCAGTTAATGCTATGGTATATAAATCTAGTTGTAATTTAAAGTTATATAATACTTTATCACATAATATTATTCTTAACATACGGTTTCTTTACTTACTGCCTTCGCGTCGACATTTTCTGGAGATAAAAAATAAATGGAATAGTTGAGTATATCTCGAAGTTGTATTACCGTAATAGATTCTCGAACCTTAAAATTACAAATCGACGTGTGCAAATGATAAAGTTTCATCTCAGAGAGAACAAATGAAAAGGTGCTACGGAGTTAAAGGCGCTGATGATCCCAGTACAATTTATATGGAATGCTCAAGCTTCGAAAGTTCATCACACGAGTTAACACCTTTTCATTTTGTCTCCACGAGTTAGTACATTTTTGTTTGGTTTTCATTTCCTCTCCGAGATACAACTTGGTCGTTTGGAGACGTCAAAATAGGTTTGGGGAGTTTTTAGTTTTCATACCTGGAGTTATATTTGCCAAAGTCCAAGATGCTAATGAAGCTATAACAATAAACAAAGATAAAATCTTTCCGTCAAAGTATTCATTTCGTTCCATGTTGGGAAGAACATTCAAAATTTTAACTCAGATATTTTTTTACTACTTCACAAAACGTCAACTTACTGGAAGGTATCGGTTTTCAAGTATATTCACCAGTAACTTATGTTTACACGCGCCATTTATGATCACTATAAATGACAACGCATGGACTTCTAACTTTTTACATTTTAACTGTTTTAAAATTTAGAAACTAAAATTTAAAAAAACATTTTTGAACTGATACAGATTTTCAAAAAGAGTAATATTGTTTACAGTTCTTATTCTCTCGCATTTTTAAAGGAAATGTTTTTAAAGAAAGATTGTCGTTTAAACAAAAAAGTAATATTTTCTCAGATTTCTTTATACATGATTGAGACAAAATTTGTTCAACTACATAAAGCGTATAAATAAATTTACAAGGAGTAGGTTTGTTTACTTACAAGCGTGTTTCTTGACCACTTCCTTATATCTGAAATTTTCTTATAAAATAGGATTTTATTCTATATCGAAATGCATGAAATATTTGCATCAAAAATTGTAAATAGTTTTAGTTGTTCATTTTTTATTCCAAAGAAGGGACGTTTTTTAAATTTAGTTTCAATAATAATGGTTTTTTCCTAGTTGATTGCAATGGCTTCTTGAGTACTTTGGGCTCCAGCTGATCTATATTATAAAAGTTTATTTTCAAGTTCAAAGATTTAAAAATTATCTTTTGGTTTCTAGTGTTGCTAAATTTGATCATCTGCATTTTGAAAGCATACGATTATTATAACTTTTTAGACTATAATTATGGAAAATATTGACATGTGTCGTAAAGGTCAAATTTAATTACCTGCAAATATTCAGAATTATCTGTAATGTTGTTAAACTGAAAATGGTAACCCTCATCTAAGAATAGCATCTTTTTGAAGAAAAAGCCCATTCAGAGCCCAGAATTGCTATTTTCCATGAGGTAATTTATGATGAGGAAATAGAGACCTTGAAAAGACTCTTTCTTGGGTAAACCCAGCATTTTTTTGGCTCTGTTTATCCCGCACGTATTGCCCAGGATGGGTTTCGCCTGTCGACAACCCTATGTTTCTTCCCAGTATTCCCGGTGGTTTGTTCGGAGCCAGCTTTTGATAGCCATGCTAGTACCGGTTCCGATTCTATGTATCCACTTGCTGCGCCCCATTTTGCCAACCGGTCCGCTTTTTTCGTTGCCGTTGATCACTGTGCTGCTTTGATGTTATGTCTGCTTTCTCAACTGCAGTTAATATCGCTTGGCTGTCCGAGCAGATTTTAATGTGTCTGTCGGCAGCGTTTTCTTCTAATAATGTCTCAGCACAGCGAAAGACGGCAAGGACCTCCGCCTGAAAAACGGTAGCTGTCCTAGATTCCTGCTCCTGACCGTCCTACACCTCTGGAGCCATCTATGTACCATATTTCGTCTTAAAGAAGCGGGTTACTACTTGCTTCCCACATATCCTGCTTGGGATACAGACGCGTAAATTCATGGTAAAGTTTAAGCGTTTGGTTACTTTATCTTGCTCCATCTTCAGAATCCACAGTGTGATGCTATCTCTTGGGAGCCTAGTGTATGTAATCCCCCAAGTCCATCTGTTTGCTCTTGGCAGGCAGCCCATCGCGTGAGCCGCACCTGCAGTTTTTGCAACATGTAGGGGTTTATCACAGAGCATGAATACTATCGTCGCTGTGCGCGTAGTCCTCATGGCTCTCATCACATCCCTAAACACTACCGTTTGTAATCGTCGCAGCCTGTGCTGTATAATTTTCAGTTTCGCTCATGACCACTAGACAACGGTCGCGTATAGGAGCCTTGGTTCAAGGACAGCAGAGCAGATGCAAGCAAGCATCTTAGGCCCTAGATGCCACGTCAAGCCAAAGTCTTTCCTGCACATCCAAAATATCATGACAAACTTCCCAGGTTTGGGAATGAAGGCCACTCTGTCATCACTTCATACCGATGGTACGTGTTTTAGGGCAATACCTACCCTGAATAGTTTCGTCAGTGGAGGGAAGACGAAATCCATGCCCTTTTGTAAGGGCGCTGGATAGACGTAATCTACCCCTGGTGATTTCAAGGGGCAGTAAGACCCAACGGCTCATTCCACCTTCTTGATATCCACGACTTCGGCGGCGAAATTCTAATAGGTCTTATCCTTCTTTTGGCCCCAGCCCTCCACCTCCCGGTCGGTTTGATTTCGTTGAGAACCCGGAAAGTGGACTTCCATCAGGTGATTAAGCGTTGCTTATTCGTCCTCGGCAAACTCACCATCATCGAGCCTTATGAGCCCGAGGCGAGCTTCCGGATTTTTTGTCAGAATTTCGTGGTGCCTCGCTGTGTCCGGAATGTTCTTTGATTCCTTAAAGAAGCGTGCCCTTGGTTTCAGACACTGATTTTTTTCAAACAGCAAAGGATTGTAATACTGTATTCCTCAGATAATATTAGTCCACGTGGAGACCGATGAGAAAGAAAGTCAATGCGGCAGGATTGTCCCGATCGCTTAGATTGATAGTAAGGATAAATACGAAATCCTAAAACTCTTGTTCGTCGAGTTAAGCCCATGACTAGATTGTCAGGCACCAATACAGGAGAACTACAAGTCCATTATTACAGAGCCGGAACTGTACTCTAGTAAGGAACATATAAATATCCCAGGTTATAACAATACTTCATAATCTTAAATTTCTTATGTAAGTTCCCAGCAAGGTCGTGAGACTTTAGACAAAAACGGAGAACGTATTGAGACTCTTTTTTATGATATAAGAGATCTATAAGAGCTAAAGAATGTCATAATTACAACAATGATACAACATGAAGAGTGTAAGTAAGAATTAAAGACAATAAACTATTAGGAAATTTTTCATTTGAATGGCGGTGGAGAAGGAGGTGCGACAGTTTTTACAAAATCAAACGTTTGCATGAAGCCTAAATAAGGCAGTGCGACCTGACAACTTGGAGCTAAATGAAATAGGAGATTCTTCAACCACATATGCAGAATTTATAACATGAATTTTGATAAGAATAGTCGAATTTTTTCGGCACAAATAGACATTGCCGTATAATTGATTGCGGCGAAAGCATATTTATTTCGTTAGACACTATTAAAAACAGTAATGATCAAATTTAAAATCCATATATTAAATAGCTTTTTGTCTCTTTTATGTCAAAACACTTTCAAAACTGTGACGTCTTCAATTTAATTTAATCATGCAACACGTATCATTCCTTGGTCTCGCTTTTTGTACATCCGGCTGTACCTTCTGTATAAGGATGATTTCCGAGTCTATCTT
>CAKNWT010332338.1:0-10263 GCA_932066315.1 Andricus coriarius
TCATCTGGTTTCAAGGTATAGGATTCATTTTTGTAATCTAGGAAGAAGTATTCCATGAGACTGTGTGGCCCATTTTGTTTGTTTGAGTAGTTTGTTTTCTATGATTATTTGGCACACAGTTTCAGCGATATTCCTGACTGGATTAATTAATTTATTTACGTCTTTTTTTTCTGCGAATCTTTGTTATTTCAATTGTATTAGACTATTGTTAAATTTTGTCACATGGCTCCCTCAAGTTGATTTATTTAATTTTGTCCCGATATTAGTAATGCTGTCCTCTTTGTTTCCTAATATTATTTAAGACTCCCCATATTAGAATTTCTGAATTTTGAGATTTATATTTGAGATTTGCCCTTTTGTCTTTAGTCCCAAGTTACATTAGTCCTTGAATTACCCTACGTTCCCCTGCGTTAATAGGGAAAGTGTGCCTATAACCTCCAAAAATATTATTAGATTTATATATTATATGTGATTTTAAGAATAGTTGTATAATCCGTTTTTTTTTAAGTCTTGGAAAACCGAGACGAAAGATCGTATTTAGTTTAGGCAATTATATTCCACCATTTTGTTTGCGCATTTTGTCTTCCCTCCTTATCTCAGTTGTTTCTGACTTTCAATTGTTTGTTTTAATCCAGATTGTATGAAGTAATTATATTGTCCTAGAAGAATAAATATTATATGTTCCAAAAATTAATTAATTTGTTCGTAATTTATAAATTAGATTCATATAAAATTATTTTAGTCCGATTTAAAGAACTATCCCCTCTACCATTTTCCAGAGACGGGGCTGAGCTAGCCCATCTTTTAATTACCAGTTTACTAATTTAAGCTTTTGAATTTGTTTGAAGTTTTGTTTAATTCTTTATTTCTTTTTATGATCATCTAAATTATTTTCTTTTGTAACCTTCGTGAATGATCCGTGGAGGATCTGGCGCCCGCAATTAGAAATTAGTACTGAAGTATAACTGGGCTAATTCTAATAAATTGGTCCGGGTATATTGGAAATCTGCAGTTCTGCATTTGTGCATTATATGAAAGAATGCGCTTGAAAAATAGTATAATGTGCTACAAGAGAGCAAATTTGTTAGTCCGAATCATGCTTACAGATATGCGACAGAGACACACACCACCACTAAAACTTGGTTTTAGGCTCTAAGTGGTCTCCAGTAGAGATCCGTTCAGAAACTGAGGTGTACAATTTTGGACGATTCGAACACTTTGTGAATCGTGAATGATGATAATGTAAAAAGAGTGGCAGGCTGCCCATTAAATACAAAACTTTCTCCAAATCGAAAATGATTCTGTATCGTTATACCAAATTCATCATAATTTTTTTTACACATATTTGGGACAACAACAGATGAAGATCAACTTACCTGTCGGATGAAAAAAGCGGCCATTTTGGGTTGATTCTGGAATGTAAAAAAAAGTTTTTCTGAAACCGCGATCTGTCCGAAATTAGACTTAATCCTTACTGTGCGCACGTGTTTTCTATATTATGGCACCTACGCACGGCTGCGTAATCTTTTTTCGGCTCACCCAAAATTCTAGTCCATGTGTGCATAAAAGCGCATTAAATTATGTAAAAAAATATACAAAATAAAAATTTTTCAATTTCGTCACTGGAGTACATGATACACCAAGCTGCTTGAAAAAAAATTAATACTTCGTTTCTTTTTTCAGAGTTAAGTTCACAGTTTGAATGCTTACCAAATGGCGCTCCTATTCCTGGTGTTCCTCGTGGCAGAACATCTTCTTCTCCTTCTTCTGAGAGACATAATATTCCTGCCAGGTCTACGTTTCCCGTTGAGACTCATCTACGTGCCAGGTCCAGGTCTCCTTCTGCTAGCTTTATAGCTCCATCTTTGTCTAAAGTACTTGGATACAGACTTGACCAGCTTCCATTTATACGGCTTACTAGTCTTAAAAATCCGAACCGGGTATTCCATCTTCGAAGATACACTTTTCCTGCGCATAAAACAATTGAAATACTCGTCAGACGGAATGTCTATGGGCCAATGCCAACCGAAGAACAAATTGTATTATCAACATTCGATGGCGAAGTCTTTGCAATATTGGAGCACAATATTTTTTTCTCTGGGATATATAAATATAATACTCGCACTCGAAATAAAGCACGGGCTAAAATAAACATGGAAACCGGCACGATTACCTTCTTGACACCAATTGAAATCGGCGAATCTCCAGTAGGCTCCTCCCACAAGTTCGATCGTTATTTTATGGTAGAGTGTGTAAACCATAATCCTCTGCACCATTGACTCATTTTGAAAAAAAAAAAAATGTTAAACGAAAATATAAAACTTTTTTGATTCCAAGTCATCTTATAATGTTACAAGTAACTTGCGATATTATAAAATAAGAATAAAAAGTCAATTTATTATGGCTCCCAAGGCTTTAATCTTTTTTTCACTGCCCTAGCCATTCCTTTTCGGAAACAAATGAAAAAAAGATCCGTTTCATTCCTTTACGTAAATATTGCGTAAGGAAAGGTGTTATAGGTTTCTAACGATTTACCTAAATTAATTTTCCTATGGGGCAGACCAACCTAATGTAGATAGGATAAATTTCCACTGCTATACAAAAAATTCATGCAATTAGTTAATTTGCTGTATTAAACGTTTTTACTATACGACGTCATTTTAAGATCGAAAACGCTTGAAAAATATTATATTGTTAACAAGAGCGTAAAAGAAATGTTCTATTCGTTTCTTTATGTTTTCTGAGTGTAGATGGTTGTGAATAATGAATCTCGTGCTCTCCGCCTTATAATTAAAAATCAATTTAAAAAAAATGGTATGAGAACATTAGACGGACAAAATTACAACAGTTATAATTAATTATACATATCTGGTAAAATATGTTTGACAAAATTCTTATTTTTGTAATCTTAATATTCTCGTGGATGCCAGTTTGTTTACGTATCTTATCTGTCGTCATAAAATGTTACATTCTTTTATTTGCTGATCCGTTGAAGATAATTCTTTACCAATAGACCCGTGTTTTTCAGATATTTGTGTACAATCGATAATTTCAAAATTGTTGAATTTTAAACGTCTAGGAATTATAAAATATTAAGAAATTAAAATTAACTAAAGCATTCCACTAAAAGCATTTTCAAATTAAAGTCCAACGGATGAAAGACATTTTTTTGGTTTTATTTTGGTCTCCAGAAAAAGTTAAAGTTTCTTCATTTTGTAAATTCAAGTTTAAAAATGAGATATTTACTTTTTATTCCTAAATGTTAATTAAGACTAGCAAACATTTACCCATTGTTGCCCGGGCAGTAGAAAATCCCAACATGTGTTATGAAAATCACACAAAATTCAACCAAACGACAAAAATTTAATAAATTTAACCTGCATAAACTTTTTGTAAGTTAAAATATCCCAGCGTAGGGTTCAAAGAAAACAATTTTTCCTTATTTTTAACCACTCATAAAAAAATGTAGAACAGAATTTTTTGTGGTTGTTTCTATACAAATTTATTTAGATTTTTACATATCACAAATAGGAAAAAAGCCCTGATGAGATCTAAATTGGTCTCAAAACATGTTGGTTCCCTAGTAGTATAAAAAAGACGGAGAAAGAATAAGGAAAAAGTGAGAGGTTGGTTTTTTTTCACTTTTTTCTTTTTCACTCTCTTTTTTTGTTTGTTATTTATTTGTCTCAAATAAGCCGGAGAGAAGGTAGTTCAAAAATCTAATTTTTAAATTGCGAATTTTTTTTATGCTCTGTTTTCATAAAATTAGTTATAAGAAAGTAGATTTTATTTCGATCTTAAATAAAAGAAATTTATTTTTCATATTAATTCTACATCCCAAGAGCTTCAGTGTGAGATATCATAGTAGAAAATGGAACTAAAAGAAAAGCTTTTAGTACATGGGTCTAGATAACCAAAATTTTCTAATTTTTTTATTGTTTGATCATTGGTAGCCAGAAAAAGAGGAAAAATCTAACATAGGAAATTTTATTTCTTGCTTCAATTCCACATGCCAAGATTTGCAATTGTAGTCATCTCCAAAAAAATCGGACTAACATAAAAGCTTCCAGCTGAGGGGTCTAAAAACTATTATTTGCTTATTTTTTGCCCTGCTTCAAACATTCTGAAAAATATGTTACCGAATCTTTTTGGGATAAATATTGTTTTTTTTTAAACAGCTTGTTTAAACAATCACCAATAAACCGTTTTTGAAAAAACGGATATTCACATATAGTTATTTTCCACTTTTGCTATGAAAAGTAATCTTCTGCTAAATTTATCTCGATCAAATACTTATATCAAAGAACAATTGAGTAGTGTTTTATAATTTCAGATGACTTCGTTTAAAAATTAGAAATAAATAAGTATGCAAAAGGTCTTATCATGCACCTGTCCCAAGCCAAAATAACTTGGATGCATTTTTAATGAACAAAAATAAAAGTTAAGCAACAGATTAAAAGCAACAAAATTGAAAAGTTAAGACATGAACAACATACAGATATTATTTTAAATAAGCATTGAAGTGATGTTGATGTAGACAATAACAACAACGATCCATGGTTTGTGAATATTTCTAACTGGAGCATCCCTGAGCAGGTAACTGACATTTTGAGGCTAGGCGAAAACTTTAGTACAAAATTTATCTTAAACAGAACAAGCCATATTTTCGAAATTGTGTCAGAATTAGAATAAAAAATAGATAAGATTCCAGGTAATTGTCGAGATGAACTTAGAGAAAAAGTCCTATAATTAGCTTCTAATTACTTAAAGAAACTACAACGAATTTCAGACATGGACTGAATAATTGCGAATAAAATAAATTTAACCAATAGTTTTATGAGCAAAAACAAAGACTTTTGCTGAGATGGTTTTTATTGAAAAAGAAGGTGAAACTTGCATTGACCCTTCTTACACCTACGTATTTCTCTCCGATGTGTTGCATTGTAATTCTTAATGTGTGCGTTCACAAATTTTTCAAGATGGAGACGGGTCATATCTGCTGCGTCTTGGCCCAACATTTATCTTTTTACCGTAGTTTAAACAATAGTTTCATTACATAAATAAAAAGGACAAATCTTTCTACAGGTATGAAATCAGTTTCTTACTTTTCCTATTTAATTTTCTGTTTGTACTTCGTTTATACTATTCACGAGTTTCGAACCTAACCTTATATTATATGTTTTCTAGTGCTACCTATAAAGTTTTCTATATCTTTTAAAAAAACATGGAACTCACACATAAAAAAATCTACACGGAATCTTTTTCAATATGTTTGAAGGTATACTTTTCTTATATTTGGATACATTTTTTCATTACATTATATTACTTCGTTATTATGTCAATACGTTTTTTATACAGATCTGGTGAGGGAAACCAGCTATGCTTTCGAAACGTAATCGATTCGAATTTCTTTCAAATAAATTTTAACTATTAGTCTGGACGATGTCATATTTATTAGGTTCTTTTCTAAATTTATAAACTATAAATTTTCGTAGATGTAAAAAAAGACAATTTTATTTCTTATACATTTAATCATTTTTTATTATTTGTACATTATTCGCAATAAAAAAATTCAAAAATATATAATATTTGTGAAATTATTATTTCTTTAATTGCAATCTCTACCGATGTCATTAGTTTATTAATGTTTTAAATCATTGCATCCGGTTTCTGTGCATTTCTTAATTCCACGTGCCAAAAGCTTTAATTAGAGCCATCCCCGAAGAAAATGGGACGAAAATAAAATCTTCCCAACAAAATAGCTTTCTTTAAAAATTGGAGCAAGCCTAAAATAAGATAGCACCTTTATCAAAGTAACGAAAACATCAAAAAAGCTTGAAAAAAAAATAAAGATTGCTTGAGAATTTGTTGGCAAGATTGAAATAACACAACAACTTTTCTAAAAACTCAAGTCACCCACAAAAAAACTCAACATTTACGAAACCTGGCAACATTTCTTGTTGGAAAATTCGTTTCCAAGATCTGAATAACAAAATACATTTTATAAAAAAATTTTTTTTTTTATTTGATTCGTCTGAAAATGTCTGTTACATAGCTTTTAACAAAAGTAACCAAAAAGCCTGAGAATTCGGGAAAACCGGAAAAATTGCTTTCATGAAAATTTGTTGATAAAATTAAAATAATATAACACATTTTTCAAAAACAAAAGAAATCCTTTTCAGTTTGTTGTTGAGTTTCTGTTGCGTAGGTTTATTCATGAAAATTGAAATATTCCCAATTTTATCGTAAGCATAAATTAGGAAATTTGTATGAATAACATTCTTGAGTGCATTTGTAAAATTTCATAATGTGCAATCCATTTTATTTATTTAAAAACGACAATTTAATAGTATGTTACTTTACTAGATCGGTGTAAGATTAACCAGACAGTTTTTTGGTAATTCTGTAACTTTTTGAGAAGATAAAATAAATACTAACTCCTTAAACTTTTTTTAAAATTATCTTTGGTTCTTTTTTTGAACATTCAGTATAACCACAACAAAATATTTTTTTAAATTCTTACATCAAGTAACATTCTTACAGCAGAGTAACTATACAACCAAAATTTTGCAACCATAAAAAAGCTATAAAAGAATAAAGTATAAAAGATAAAAGATATTCCGTTACTTTCTTTACTGAAAAAACTTCTAGAGTTTTTTGATACAATAGATCAGAAACTTCCGTAATGGTAACTGAAAATTACGACATTTTTAAGTAAATTTTCATAAAATTACCTTAACCCTTCGCTGGCACACGGGGTTCAAAAAGACCCCAGGCATGTCGAACCTTATTTAAGTCCCTTCAACATTTGAAAATAGGACTTAGACGATTATTAAAAAAGAAAAAAAGTTATAAATTTTGTCGTAAAAAATGTCATTTTTCGTCATGTTTTAACTTTTAAAATCTTTTTTTCATCCTTAAAATAAATTTTGAGCTAAATATCCCGCAGCATTCTTTGCAGTAACTATCCAAGATTGTGTAAAGAATTCAGCTACTCAAAATAATCAATTGGCTCTTTGCGGAAAGCCTTCTTCGATTAGGGTCAAAAAGACCCCAGTATGTCAGCCATGATACACGTCAGGAAGTGTGCCATCGAAGGATTAAATTTACGAAACTTGTAACCTAATTTTACTAACTTTATTATTATTTCCTAAAACTTATCATCGCGGGATAAAATAATTTTGCCAAAACAGGAAAATATCATTACAGAAGGACACTTTTCTCAAATTGCTTTTCGGGCTACAAAGAAATCTTGGGGTTTCCTTTTAAGAATCTTGAGAATAAAAAGTGAAATTTAATTGTTTATTTGCGAGAAAAATTCAGATTTATTTTAGACCTTCAATTTTGAAGGTTAAATGCATTCCGAAAGTAACTTAAGAAGAAACGATTTATATAATTACTGTTTTCGAAATTCGTTACTTGTTTCCAAGTGTAACTTAATGACCACAATCGTTATCAAAAAAAGTAACTAGTCGCATAAAATTTGGAAAATTTTTTTCCCTAGGGATACTGAATAAAAACATTAGAAACTCAAAATTCTAAATTGTAATATTTTTGTTTTTTGAACGAAAAAAATGGATGAAACGTTACATGTTGAGAACAATAATAAAATAATAAACTATATGCTACATTTAATTTTTGAAGATGATTAATCTAATGGAAAATTTTAATATATGCTTAATTTTTTTTTATTTTTTTTATTATTTTTTATGATTTGAGGCATCAAATACATCATTTTTAAAAACTCGATGCCTTCCTTCGTTGCGACACAAATTCTTTGCAAACAAAAAATTGTTAATTGACGTTTGCTTATTTTCATTTGCGATATCTAGTGAAAGATGTCCATGTTGCCCGAGTTAAAAAAAAAACAACAAAAAAGCTCTTTTTCATAATAGCCTTATCTACGAGGCTGTTGTGAGATAGTCCTTATATCTACATGACTCCAAAAACAAACAAATATGTTGACTTTGAAGCTCAATAGACACCTTCAGAAAGATTTCTAGAAGATTTGTAAATGATCAACAAAATTTCCGGTAAAGACTTGGATATTTTATCGTAGCCCTATCAGAAAAAATCATCTGACTTTTCCCAAACTAGCCTTGGTTATAGTAAGCAAGTATAAAATATAAATATCAATATAAATATAAATATCAGAAGGGCAATATTCACGCCTACACCCTATGAGAAAGCGACTATAGTATATTTTCTATAAATGAATAAAGCGAAAGAATAATCACTAGTTAAACTGTTAACCAAATTATTTATTAACGCTATAATCAGTTTTTCTCCTGATTGCAAAAATGGGGATCGTTTATACCCTGGTCGATACCTTCATGGTCACCCTTAATTCTATTGGCGAATATAATATTATAATATATCTATAATTTTAAAAACGTTTTAAGCTTTTCGCAAATAACAAATTGTTCAACGTAATCCGCATTCTATTCCAGTTGCTATTTTTTCCAAACTATATGTCAGTGTGTCCTGAATGAACACAAATTAAATATGAATTAATTTCGACGAAATGGAGAATGCGCGTGGTGTATTATTGTATATTATATATTATATATTGTATATTATTGTGCGCAGATGTATTATATATTAAGGCACATACGCACGACAGCGCAACGTTTTTTCTGTTCTCTCAGAATATCTCTACATTTGTTTAAAAAAGCGCATTACGTTCTATAAAAAATGCACACCAAAAACAAAAATTTCCTGGGTTTGTCCCAAATAATATTCCATGAATACTTCTGGTCCACTTTTGAATAAACTCCCCAGGGCAATCGTTCCTTAATTTCCCCAGCCTTTCCTCTCAATTTTGCCACAAGTAGTTTATGTTATATCAACATACTTCAAAAATAATTAATCATCTGTTTCTTCTTGCAGAGTTCAGTTCACAGTTTGTCTGTTTACCTACAATTTAATAGTTTTGCAAGGTGTATTTTTCCTGCCGAGCCTTCTTCTCGTGCCAGGCCTAGGTCTCCTACCAGGTTTATAGATAATTCAACCAGGCTTCCTTTCTCTGAACACCTGGATATGAATTTGGCCAACTTCCATGTATATCTAATAGTAACCCTATTCCGAATGTTCGTCGTGGCGCCCAATCTTCGTCTTCTTCTTCTTCTGACATATAAAATTCTCCTGTCAGGTCTGTATCTCCTGCCAGACCTCATTCACGGATCAGGTCTTCTCCTTCTGTCGAGTCTCCTCTTCATGCCATGTCCAGGTCTCCTCCTGCCAGGCTTCCTTTTTCTTATGTACTTGGGTATGGACTTGACCAACTTAAATTTACTAGGCTGATTCCTACTAAAAATCCGAATCAGCTATTCGGACTTCGAAGATACACTCTTCCTGCAAATAAACTGATTCACTTACTCGAAGGACGGAATCTTGGGACGGGACATATTTTTTTGGTTACCTGTCACTTGAAACTGCCTCGTCCCAAGAAAATGTAATGTCTAAAATTAAACAAATCACGTAAATGCTAGAACAAGGGTCACCTCCGAAAACACTACCAGGAAGCACTCAGGGCAATGGTTATTTACGCTTCTTGTTTTTACTTACTCCTGTTAACTTTGTCTTTTCATGCTTTCTTGGAGCCCTATCTGTCGAAGAATCAAACTGAGTGATTGGAGGGGAGGCAAAAAGTCCGTTGGATCCAAGATTATTCAATTCATATTTCGCAACTTCTTTCCGCTTGTACTGGAGGCCGCCACCGTACGGGCGACCGAGACCGTCGTTCAGGTAGAGTCGCAAGTGGGCATGGGGCCGCGACCCTGCAAGGAGAGAGTAAGGTCTCTCTGTAATCAGTCTCTCTCTCACCGGAGTGCCACCCAAACGGTGTCATTATATGTCCATTAATTCTGTATGTAATCTGAATCGGCAACCTGTATTCCGAAGGCCTAAATGATTTAAACATAGCTATAAACCGGGGTGCACTCCCGAACATTTACGAGCCTGGGAACCCGCTTAGCCTGCGATAACTGTCCACGTGATCTGGGTAACGTCTCTTATTGGGCAATCACTTCGACCCTGGAACTTCGACACTTCCGTATTTCTGTAAGCATCTAGACCTGCCACTTTTGTTCTAACCTTCCGTGGATACGCCAGTTATACGCGAAAGGCAAATAAACAAAGTAGCCATGTCCGACACAGAGGAAACTAATTTCTTTACTAAGTACCGAAAGGCATACTAGGAAATGGAATTAGAAAAGAAAGACCAGGTATACATTTTTTATTACCGGCAAAGTCAATGCTCAC
>CAKNWT010332339.1:0-11453 GCA_932066315.1 Andricus coriarius
GAGTGAAAAGAGTAGATCTTTGTTTCTGAATACACTTAATTTCAAAAAATTTATTCAGGGCTGAATGACTTATTTAAAATAGCTTATAGAAGTGAAAAACGAGGTCCAAAAAATATTGTTTTCCAAGTAGATAATAATTTTTGTTTTTCTATTTTAATGGAGGAAATTGATCATAATTGTTGTTGGCGGAGGTGATGTAGCATGATTCAGGGTCATGTGACTTAGTCTATTAAAAAGCTTTACATTATTGCATTGGAATTTTTTTTTTTAATTTTTACGCATATCACCCGAAATTTCTTCGAATCCATGCATGCACACACACACACACACGCGCAAATGAAGCTTCATACCTATTTCCCATTAGAAAAAAAGAGGTTTTTGTACATATTATTCAGAATCGCCAATATTAGCTGATTCGAGTTGAAATTTAAAATTTCTCTTCATAATCAAGCATAGAATGCAAATAAAATATTAGTTTTCAAATATCACCCGCATATTTCTGTTGTATGGGTTCCAAAAAAAATCCATAAGTGAAAAATGGGTTTTGCAAGTTTTTTGCGCTAATTATAAGTTTTTGCGTTTTTTTTTAAATTCATTTCCAATACATGGAATACTACTTTATATGTACTAACACTTTTTGTTCAATTTTTAAAAAGAGTGATGTGATAGATGATTAATGTAAACAATTATAATTACTTAAATAATGGATTATAATTTATTTATTAAAATATTCTGGCCCACCTTTCACTTAGAGTAAGTTAATATTTACACTGATTTAGTAAAAATAATTGTTTAACCAAATTATTATTGTTTATAACTATCTCCATCTATATTAATTGCAGATAGTTGCGGTTTTTTTCAGAAGTTTTCAACTTTTTGTACGCTTTTCAGTCAGTGAGGTAATATATGATGTAAATTAACAAAAATAGTTTTTTAACCAATTGACTATTGTTTATAACTATCTACTCTCAGATAAGTGCTAGAAAGTCTCGTATTTTTCTTAATTTTTTAACTTTCCTTTGACTTTTTAGTTATGCACCAATAATAGATAAACATTAGACAGAATCATTTTTTAAACAATCTCTTTATTTGTTGTAACTACAGCCAAAAGTCGGAAACAATACGTACTACAAGTGGCAACAAAGTACTGGAAGCATTATTAATTTTTTTGCCAAGTAACACTTCGGTAAAAAGTAAAAAGTTTAAGAAGAAACTGCAGCTGTCTAGCATTAATGAAGAAGAAGATAGTTATAAACAATAATAATAGCGTATTCTATGCCTAATTGTAACGAAAAGTGTTGAATTGCAACTAGATTCACCTACTATTGACGATTCTGAATAAAATTTACAAAAACCTCTTTTTCTGTCATGGGAAATAGTTGTTAAATTTCATGGGGCTTGCTGGCCTCTAAATATAATTTTTAAAGAATGAATTTATTTTTTTGTGGATTCGAACAAATGTCCGGGCGATAAGCCACAAAAGTCTATAAAAGTTGATCCACCCTATTACCTACTGATTCTTTAAAAAAAATAAAAATATTATCCAATCGCGTCCTTTAATTAAGTTTTGTATTTCCATTTCTATAATCTTTTTCTTCTTATTATATGTTGAACTATTTTGAAAATAATATAATTTATGAAATGAGAAAATAATCCTAGCCGATTTTTATTCAAAACAATGAGAAAGCAATAATGTGAAACATCAAAACAGGCCACGCAAATTGTACCTATATGTGCTTGGTACAGTTTCTTCAATAACATGATACTACATAATAGAACAGGAAATGATTGGGCAAAAATATCTTTTTAGGCTATGAACTTATTTTTAAGTACAAATATTTTCGTTATTGCTTGTAAACGAAGACCGTTACTTGAAAAATTTAACATTAAACTTCCGTATTTTCATTCTTATGTAGGGCAAGAGCCAACAAAACTGGATATTCTTTTCAGCTTGCATTTCTGTGTCAAATTAAACCAAATATTTGCCACATAACTGTAGTAATTGGAAAAAATGCAAAATTTTTATGAATGTTCATTCGTTACACCCTTGTCGACATTTTACAAAAACTGGTTTCCTTCACGTTAAGAAAATGAAAACTTTGATTGGTACCATATTCTTCATCTTGGCGGTTTTTCCCAAAGGTTAGTATATTTATTTCCTATTCCTAAACACTCAAGTTATTTGTTCGAGAAATTATTTCTTTAACTTAGTTTAAAAAAAATTAATTCTTACTAATTAACAACCTCTACAGAAAATACTTTCGAACCAATTGGTACCAAATTTTTAGCATAAGTATGCTGGATTAAATTGTCCCTGCAATTCTTATGAACTTATGATATATCAATTATTTTTCCATATTTTGTACATATTACGTTAACAAATTATTTTTTCGTTATGAGACACCGAAAAAGATTACACCTTTGTACCTAGTACTTTATTTCACAATTTATATAAAAATAGATATTAAGTTTTGCGGTGGAGAATCGCGGCCAAGTAAAAGAAAAACGCGAATCCATTTTTTTGAAGGCACCTATTTGTATCAAAACTTTTAAAAAATCAATAAAAACCTACCAACAAACATGTGCATAAACATTATCCATTTTTTGCAAAAAATGAAAAATGTATAATTTTTAGCAGTTTAATCGACCTAGTAATAGCCTAAAATATTCGAAAAATTCGTCTAAAAATGTTAGTAAAAATTGACTTAATTAGGATAAATTAAATTTAAATAAATCAGGATTTTTTTTAGGAAATTTCATAAAATTCTGTAAAATATCAATACAAATTATATGCAATATATTTTGTTGATTAGTATATTCTTGTTACATTAAAACAAGCATTTTATTTAATAAAAATTTTCATTCAAAACTAAGTGAAATCTCCCTGGGGAAACATTTCGATACCTGCATGTTAAAAATACCTATCTTGGAGTAATCGTCTAAAACGACCACTCCTACGTTGGTCGTCTAAAAGAACCACTGTGTTTTTGAGTTGATCCCTCGTTTTAGCACGCATATTTACACGGCAAACAGCAGATAGGTTTAATAATTATTACTCTGCGGTATAATAGATTATTTTAAAATATTTTGAATTCACGGATTTCAAGGACTTCACGTAATTCAAGGAATTCACGGAATTCAAGGAATCCAAGTAATTCACGGAATTCAGAGAATTCACGAAATTCAAGGAATTCACGGATTTCAAGGAATTCACGGAATTGAAGGAATTCAAGGAATTCACGGATTTCAAGGAATTCATGGAATTCACGGATTTAAAAGAATTCACGTAATTCAAGGAATTCACGGAATTCGCTGCATTCAAGGAATACACGTAATTCAAGGAATTCACGGAATTGGAGAAATTCACGTAATTCAAGGAATTCACGGAATTCAAGGAATTCCCGTAATTCACGGAATTCACGGAATTCAAGGAATTCATGAAATTCACGCCATTCGAGGAATTGACGGAATTCGTGGAATTCATAGAATGCAAAGAATCTACAGAATGCAAAGAATTCACAGAATTCAAGGAATTCAAGGAATTCACGGAATTGAAGGAATTCACGGAATTGAAGGAATTCACGTAATTCAAGGAATTCACGTAATTCAAGGAATTCACGTAATTCAAGGAATTCACTGAATTTAAGGACTACACGTAATTCAAGGAATTCACGGAATTCAGGGAATTCACGTAATTTAAGGAATTCATGAAATTCACGGAATTCTAGGAATTCATGAAATTCACGGAATTCTAGGAATTCAAGAAATTCACGGAATCCACGGAATAAAAGGAATTGAAGGAATTCATTGAATTCCTTGAATGCCGTGTATTCCTTGAATTCCTTGAATTCCGTAAATTCCTTTTATTCCGTGAATTCCTTGAGTTTCTTAAATTCCGTGAATTCTGCGAATTCCCGAATTTAATGGATTCCGTGAATTCCACGAATTCCGTTAATTCCTGGAATTCCTTGAAATCCTTGAATTCCTTGAAATTCGTGAATTCCTTAAATTCCGTGAATTCCTTGAATTCCTTTTATTCCGTGAATTCCTTGAGTTTTTTAAATTCCGTGAATTCTGCGAATTCCCGAATTTAATGAATTCCGTGAAATCCACGAATTCCTTGAATTCCGCGAATTCGGCGAGTTCCGTAAATTCCATTTATTCTGTGAATTTCTTAAATTCCGTGAATACCGTGAATTCCGTGAATACCTTGAAATCCGTGAATTCAAAATATTTAAAAATAATCTATTATACCGGAGAGTAATAATTACTCAACCTATCTGCTGTTTGCCGTGTAAATATGCGTGCTAAAACGAGGGGCCAACTCAGAAAACACAGTGGTTCTTTTAGTCGACCAAGGTAAGAGTGGTCGTTTTAGACGATCACTCCAAGAGAGGTGTTTTTAACATGCAGGTATCGATTTGCTCTCGAAGAAATTCCGCCCGACGAAAAAGTTATCCGTAAATATAAACACAATTGGTTCAAATCAATTTGGGACAATTAATTCCAAAAGATATCTAATTTAGAAATTGTGTTCAATTAACAAAATTACAGAAATTTTAATAATGTTTTAAAAGGGGAAAACAATGAAAATTCAGCAAGATTGATTCTTTTTTAATAATAATAATATCCACGATAAGTATTAATTTCTGCCTTCTTTTAAAAAATATTAAATTTCCTGTAATTTCTTCAATTTAGCGAATTCAAAGTTTTAAATATCTTAAAAAAATACTTGATGAACTTTGATTTCACAAACAATGTTGATTTTTACTGATAAAATTTGACCTGGCAGAATTTTTCTCATCGTAGATGTTTAAGATATTTGATTAATGAAAACAAAATTTTCATTCGATTAATATTCTCGTTAAAGTTTATAAAATATAATTTAGTGAATTTTATTATTTTCATTGTAAAATAGTTGTTGGTGGAATTTCTTTAGCTTTAGAGTACAAAATAATTGAATTAAGTTAGTTAATAATAATTGAAGCAATTGTTTCAGCCCAATGGTGGATTCAATTTTCAAAAATAAATTACTTAATGGTAGAAATCATTGGCATATCATTGAAAATTATTTAAAAATATCAAATTTCTTATAAAAAGATGTTTTGTTCTTTTCGAGATATAAAAATAAATGTTTAATCTTTCCCCTATTTTCCCCTTTTTCGTGAGAAAATCACCCTATTTCCCCTATTTTGAGCTCATTTTGCGCTGTGATCCCTGTATTATGTATAAAATTTTAATTTTTTTGAAGTACTCCCTAAATCTATGTAATTGAAAGTTTACTGACTGCTAATTAGATTCTACTAACTCAATTAGAGATAAGTGAGCCTATAAATATCATTAAAAAATCTGTAATTCGATTAGTTGAAATGTTTAGTAAGCCGATAGTGCAAAACTAATAATTTCTTTGCAAAATACATAAATCTACTTAGTGTTGTATATATTATTTTGAAAAATGCTGCAGAAATGGAAAATGCGAGAAATAGTAAAGTTTAATAAAAGAACCTTATGGTAAAAAATTTTCAAGTTTATTCAGAATCATGAATCATGATTCAAAACAATGATAAGGAAATATTGTGAAACTTGTCAATATGCTAAGCTATCTCCACCAGAACAGCGTGCTAACAAATTAAGAGTTCAAAAGATATAAAGTGTCAACAAAAATCTGTTTTTCTAAAATCATTGTTTGATATAAAAAAAGTTTGTTCATTCACATGCTACGAAATAGAGCATAAATCGTTTGATAAAGGGTTCAACCTCAAAAATCAATATTTTTATTTTACTTCACGGCAACAGCCAAAAATACTGGATGGTATTCCAGTTTCGGATACCAGGGTCATTTTCGCATAGTTTAAGATTAGGATTACTGTTAAAATTTTCGTAATGTATATTAAAGCATTGATTTATTATTGCTGGAAATTATATTTTTCAAAGTCTCCACTTTCTAGACAAAATTACAATAGTGATGTTGAAAAGAATAACAATATTTCCTATTCTGACTGAATTTTTTGACAATTTAATGAATATAACAAATTTTTATAATTCTCGGATGATTTGTAGATTTGTTTTGTACAATATGGTCAAATTAGAGTAAATAATTTCTTAGAGGAAATTAGGTGAGGTTTTTTTCTCCAACATTAAACATTAGTTAACTTTTAAATAAGAGCAAACTGTTTTTTAATTTTTCTTCTCTAATTTATAAATTAATTTTTTTTCATAAATTAGCAACTATGGATCGAATTCACTTAAAATTAGAGAGGTTTTACACTTAAGTCCCAGAATCTCTCAGCGAAGAAATATTAGTTTGTTTCTTAGAGGAAATTAGGTGAGGTTTTTTTCTCCTACATCTAATTTTTATATTTTCACACAAATCGTGATTATTTTGTTTATATAAAAACTTTTTTACATTTTTCAACGGACTTCGAAAGAGGACGATAAACTCATCAGAATCCGAAAAAAGTTAATTTTTTTAATACACGTAAACATTCGAATGCTCTTAATTTCATGACATTTTTTTCAAAGCGTAAAGTTCGTATTGCCTAATGTCCTCGAAAAACAGCATAAGTATTTCCTCGCTGAGAGATTCTGCGACTTGAAGTGTAGAACTTGCCCGATTTGAAAAGGATTTGATCTACTAATTGAATCACCTAATGTAGTGGTCACTACAATAATTAATTCCACACTTATAATTTTTCTTTGCAGAATTATCTATTTGGTTTTGCTGCGGAAAATTGCCTGAAAATCGGGTTGCAATTAATCTGTACGAATGTTTATCAGGGTACGCTCGTGTACGAGTACCTCGAGAAGTAGAACAAGGCTGGCAAAAAGTAGGAATAGATGGTCAGTACGTCATTGGATATGCCCGAAAAGAAAAAGGTACATATAAGTTGTATCCATTTCTGGCTGTTACAGTGGAATCTGAGGGTAATTTGAGAAGAGTTAAATTACTCTTAGAAGGCGAAGAGGCTAAGCTGGTTGTGTCAATAATGCCGGGTGATACTCTGAATCATCGGTTCTTCCAACTTATCAGCAAACCAAACATTCAACGTGCCTATTTTATTCATAGATTTCCCCTTGAGCGCATAAATCAATCCAATGGGGACACATATCCTCCCATTGTGGACCCAAGTCCTTCCCATGTGCACACAAGTCCTCCCAGTGGACACGCCAGTCCTACTGGTGGACACGCAAGTCCTGCTGGTGGACACGCAAGTCCTACCGGTGAACATCCATCCTTGAGACGCACAAATTCTATCAATCATTCCCCACTTGCTATACATCCTTCAAATCCTCTCATTGAAGAAGCAGGTTCTTCCCATATGCACACAGAACCTTCCAGTGGGCACGCAAATCCTACCGGTGGACAACCATACTTGAGTCCCACAAATTCTTTCGATGCGTCCACATTTCCTACTCTGTTAGAGCATCCCAGATAACATTGTGATCTGACAATCAGATCATAATCAGAGAGTGAAGCTGATGCAATATAGCATTAGTGACATTCCCTAAACGTAACAGGAAAGAAGTTCTTTTGAGAAGAAGATAATCAGTTATGATATTGCTATCAGTAATGCGTACTCTGAATACCAGATATTATTTACATGAACTGTCATTGTTGCGTTGAGTATCTTTATTGACGTAACTTCATAAAAATTGTTTCAGTGTTTCAGTTTTCCAGTTTAAAAGTAAACCTTAATTTTTTATGTTACATGACATAGAGCTATATGTCATGTGACTTGACGTCTTTAAGACATCCTCTCGATTTTTCCAAGCCTTTGAAAGGTCCCCAGGACCTCCTTAAGACGTCCACCAAAAGACGTTTATACCCAGGTAACACACCCTCAGTATTCAGTGTCTGGCTGTTTTTGTCATGTGAAAAGTAAATTTGACGGATAACCCCAGAATAAATTTAAAAATGTAAAAATCGGTTAGTTCGACGTAGCATTATGAATTTCCAGTTTCAAAATATAAAATTACTAATATTCAGCTTCACAAAAAGATAGAGATGTACTTCCCAAGAATTAAAAATTATTACCTTGTGAATGATTGGAATTATTTTTTGACTTTAAATTGGATATTGTTACTATAACTTCTGGCTCAAGTCAGCCTCACTCCCTGATTATGATGTCATTTAAACCCAGAATAGGTACAGACACTCGGTCATATGGAATGTCTAAATCTAAACTCGACTGTCCGTGACCGCCTGCGATTGGAAAAGGGTTTCTGCAGTTTTTCTTTCCCTTGGCCAAAAGTCCAAGCAAATGTAAAGTTGAGTTTTATAAATGTAAATTAAAAAAAATTATGTATATCTGAGACAGAAATATAAATAAAATAAAACATTCAGTTGACCACAATGCGTTCGTTTTCATTTTCCCTATTCTACCTGTTCTGAATGCATGTACAATTTTTTTATTCGAAAATAATATGTTATGGTCCCTCACAACAAAATTTATAATCTTTACATCGTAGAAAAACGCTGGTGATAAATTTGTTGCAGCTCAAATGTCAATAGCATTAAAATGAACATTTTGTTTCTCATATTTGCTCCCTCTAACATAGGTGCACATCTAGAGAAAATTCATCATTTTGAGACCAAATTTATGCTCATTTCGAGAGTCGTAGATTTTCCGACCGAACTTGCATCCACCAGATGCAGATAAATTAGATGCAGATGAAATATATCGGATACCACATTTGCATGATCACATTTCACCTCGTTACTCTCAACGAGCGATTTCGATGCATAAATATACTTCACAAAAATCTAATCCATCATACTGGCTATTTGTTGCGAATATTTGTTTATAGCGAATAACTTGAACTTGTCAAGAGTTTTTTTTCTTTCGCCGACCCTTGTGCATCAAACCTGAGGCCTCTGGCCACTGACAAAAATTTTCACAGAGAATTAAGAAGAATAATTTACAAAATCAACCTTTCTTTCGCTATTTGTAACTCTATACAATTTAAAAAAGCGGCCTCGACAGGCTTTTTGAATTGAAAATCGATGAAGAATTGTGACCCACAGGTTATTTTGCACATCTTTTTTTTTTCATTTCGCCCCACTGTGCTGGCGGTGCGGTGTTAGCTTTATGTGAAGTCAGCGCGCAAACCCTTTTTTTATACAAAATTTCAAAGCCCAAAATTTGGTATCTAGGGTTCTTTCCAGCCCTTAATGAGCCCTTATTTTTGGTTTGATTCTGGTATTGATTGCAGCACTGGTTTCGGAGTTACAGGTGTAGCCGTCTCAGCTTCATATGTGAAACCATAGCGCGCATCGTTTTAAAAAAATAACTAAAAGTACTGCGTGATTGGGGAGCCTACTGGGGACCGTCATCTCTAAATTATCCCTTAGTTTCTAAAAAAGTTCGAATCAGATTTAATCAACAGTTTTGAAGTTACAGATTTGGCGTTGCTAGCTTCACATGAAGTCAGCAAGCAACCCGCTTTTTATAAAAAATTGCAGAGCCGAAAATTTAGGACCTAGGGTCGTTTCCAGACCTTAATAAGCCCTTAATTTTGGTATAATTCCGGGACTGGTTTCAGAGTTATAGGAAGCTGGCGGGGTCAGCTTCACATGTGAAATCAGAGCGCGCATCTTTTTTAAAAAAGAAAAACTGAAAGGACAGCGTGTTTTGGCCTAGTGGGGATCGTCAGCCATAAATGAGCCCGTAATTCCTAAAAAAATTCGAATCAGATTGAATCAACGGCTTTGAACTTACAGGTATGGCGGTTCTAGCTTCATTTGAAGTCAGCGCACAACCCGTATCTTATAAAAAATTGCAAGGTCCAAAATTTAGGACCTACGGCCCTTAAAAGCCCTAAATGAGCCCTCAATTATAGCATAGTTTTCAATTTAATTTGAAAAAAGGCGGTGCTAGCTTCAGAGACGTACGACTTTTTACGAATGGCTGTTGCTTATCCAATGAAAACGAAAGATGAGACGGGTCACAGTTTTGGAAGATTTATTAAAAGTACGCGAAATCTACTCGACAAGGAAGAAAAGATTTGCTACCAACGAAGTGTTAATTCGAGAAGGTATCGAACGATAGTCAGCTTGTCTACACAGGCCACAACATAACGGAGTATCTGGAAGATTTAATGAAACTTTGTAGATAAAGATACGATTTATTCTACTCGATTCCAAGCTACCATCGTATATGTGGGATTTGGCACTAGGAGCTGCCATTCATGTATACCATCGTACCCTACATTAATCAAATGACTCTCAAACAGCTTCGCAGATTTATGGCGTTAGCATCTTGGTTCAGGCGATTTATTTCAGAGTTTGCCAAGGTGGCCGCGCCCCTTACCAGACTGTTCAAGCTGGACCTGAGCATACTGACCTGAGCATTGGAGGGACCCTTTCATTTTTCGCCCGAATTGAGCCAAAACTGACCTCTATCCTGTTTATTTATTTAACTAAGTGCTCCTCCTACTTTAACTATATATACTATACACTAGATGACCAGATTGTCCAAAAATGAATTGGATTTTTTTTTTCTTCGAATTTTCATTCATATTATTTCTAGTAATTAACATACTACTTTCCACTGATGAGAAGATGTTTCCATAAATTGTTTAAACCATTCGTTATAAATTTTAGCAATTGCCTCTTAGAATAGATATAGAAAGTCGCGGTTTTTCTGGATTTTTCAACTCATTTTCAATATTTTATTTATGCTAATGCAATAATCAATTAAATTCAACAGAAATAAACGTTTAAAAAATGTATTTTCATCTATCACAATATTCTCTGAAAGAAATACTAGAAGGTTGCAGTTTCTTCTCAAATTTTCTACTTTTTTCCACTTTTCATTTAGAGTGAGGTAATAATTATTCAACTTGAATAGATTTGGACTTTTCAGTATCTTGCTTAACTCTCTTTGATATCAGAAATTATAAACAGGTCACCGAACCAAATATTTCAAAACTTGTTGTTTACAGAGTCAAGAATTTTTTTCGGTAATTTAAAATCTTTTCTATGACAACAATGTGATGGAGAAAAAATCTTCAAGAAGCAGAAATCGAAATTGGAAATTAAAGATAAAAATTTCGCATGTTTATATGAACATAGGATTTTCTAATATGCTCCCTAGATGTAGATTACTACAATTTTACTAATTTATGAGGTAGAAGTGAACTGCTAAAGATTAGTAGAAAATTTCTGATCACATATCGAAAAACTACTATGAAAATATATGAATTTATTTAGAATAGTAGAAATCTGTATTACCATCGGAGATAGTAACGGACCGATCATAAGGTAAATAATTTCACACGTACTGTGAATATGGAAGTCTACAATATCGATCAAAGTTATATCCTCTAATACAGAAAATATTTTAACGTCATCTCAGACTAGATGAGGCTATAAATTAAATTTTTTTTGAAATTAAATGTATTCAGAAAAAGATCTACTCTTTTCACTCCACTGGGATTCGAACACCAGGTCA
>CAKNWT010332341.1:0-23814 GCA_932066315.1 Andricus coriarius
TCCGGAAATTCCAGGTTATATTAAAGTTTTTCATAAGAAATCAAAAGTTCAAAAAAAATTTACATTTCTGAATAATTTTCTGTAATGTTACGTTAGAGTTTTACATCGGAAATATTTGGTATTTATAATAAAATGTAACTAAATTTTGAATGAATATTTAAAAATTGTAAACAACTTTAGGTCATGAAATCGTTATGTTAAATTCAAATCTTAACAAGATTACAAAAAAATTCAAACAAAATGTAGATTTGGGAAGATTACGAAAAAAAATGTAGAAGATTTTTAAGGATTTTGAAATGTTTCAAGAGAATAAATTTTCTTTTCAGGATTCATTGGAACATTTCAAATGATTTTTTAATTTAAAAAATTGATGAAAGATTTAAAAATCTTCAAAACTTCTCAAAGAGTAAAGCACGATTTTATAACAGCCTATAAATAATATATTTTTTCTGTACTAACATTTTCCGCTTTCCACGTGGGATGCTAATTTTTTTAGCGCTTCTAAAAATAATTTTACATTTGAAAATTAGAAACAAAAACTTTGATAGAAGTCGCATATCGCAGTTTATTTTTTTCGATTTAGAGTAAAAGTAATTCAATGCAGGATGTGATAAACATTTTTGAATCAATAATGCGATCGGAATGCTGATAACGGGCATTTGTATACTAAGATTCTTGACACTGAAAGCTTCAAAACGAGGAAAAAGTTTTTTTATCTCTGTTGGGAAACACGTCTACGAAAATTAGTTTCTCGTATCAAAGTTTCATTGCCAGACTTTAAAGATGCTTAGATTGTAAATACCTGTTTTCCTCCATTAAGTTGAAGTAATAAATTTGTTTGACGTTATTTGCTTAATTTAAAGAATATATTATCGTGGTTTCAATTAAGTACTGGCCTAAACTCCAGAAATAATTGATTGACTCTCATTAAGTTAAATCCAGAAAATTATTACTTTCAATAAAAAAAAGTTGTGATTATTCAAAATATTTTCTACTTCAAGAGTGAGGAATTAAAAATTGCTTTGTGACAATATATGCATTCACTTAGGGATGTATATATTAATTAAAAAAGGATACAAAAATAGGAAACATCACAAACAAAAAAGTTTGCATTAAAAATGTAAGTTTATAATATTTTCATATTTAGAGAACCAATAAGAAGGCAATATTGTGAAACCTGTATATAAGATACATAACTGCGACTAACTTACCGTACTTATGAGTCACTGCTTCAAAATGGAAAAACAGGAATTATTTACACGTTTAATCTGTTTCACCTAAAACTGCATACGTTGAAAAAATTATACAATTCACGAGTACCATTTTATATTGAAAACAATCCGACGGTCAAAAAAACGACCAAGAAGGGTGATCCAAAAATACATTGAAACATTTTATTTTCATGCTGGAGGCAAAGGTACACCGAATTTGGTTCCAAACCCGAGAAATGGAATTGCATTTTTTTTCTATTCGAAATTTTGGATTTCATGGGCTATTTGAAAGAACTTATGAGGGTTTGAGAGAATGTTAAGTGAAAGTTTGTGAACTTGCAGAGGACTTTACATTTGTCTTGTCTTTTTATTTTCATTTTTTGCAGTTTGTTCACCAGGACGATTATATTTTTAGTTAAAAATGATATTATTTCGATAAGTGTTGAATAATTTTGTTTAAAAGTCACGGTTTTAGATTTAAAATTGAACTATGGCTGGAAAGTTGTGTATAACATTATTTGTTGAAAATTAATCTTTCTTTTTCGTTGAAACTTGAACTACTTGCCCGTGTAGAAATTTTGCTATTGCCCAGACCGGGCCCAGATCAGGCAAAATCTGGCCCAGACCAATTTCCCGTTAAGAGCCATTTTTAGAATTTATAATTTCTCATAATTTTGTTTATAATAATAACTTTGTAACAAAGAAAATTAATAAAGTGAACTGTATTTTTTATTCAAGTATAAAATATTAACACAAATGCAAACTCAATACATTTTATAGTCTTTTTGACTTCTTTCTTTACAATGTCCGCCTCAGTCCTTGGCGGGAATTTCTTTAAAATAATTCTAATTTTGATTTGAAACAGGTAATTCACAAAAAGAGTTAAAATTATGGACTAGAACAGGGAATTTTTTTAAAAGAATATTAATTCTGAGCTGCAAATGGAAATTTTCGAAAAGAATTAACATTCTGAATTGAAAGAAGGAATTTTTTTAAATAATTATAATTTTCATTAGAAACGGGTAATTCGCGAAAAGAATTTAAATTCTGGACTAGAACAGGGAATTTTTAAAAAGAATTCTGATTCTGAGTTTAATCGGTGAATTTTCAGAAAGAATTAAAATTCTGGATTGGAACAGGGAGTTTTTCAAACAAAAAATGATCCTGAGCTAGAACTAGAAATTTTCAAAAAGAATTAAAATTCTGGATTGGAACAGGGAGTTTTTCAAACAAATTTTGATCCTGAGCTAGAACTAGAAATTTTCATAAAGAATTAAAATTCTAGACTATAACAGGAAATTTTTCAAAAGGACTCGAATTCTGCGTTGAAACGGAATTTTCAAATTTGAACAAATTATCAGCTGGAAAAAGAAATGTTCAAATTTCAATCAATTTTGAGCTGGAAATGGAAATTTTCGAAAAGAATTAAAAGTCTGCATTGGAAAAGGGAACTTTTCAAAAGAAAATAAATTCTTAGTTGAAACAAGTAATTTTCGAAAAGAATTAAAACTCTGGATTGGAACAGGGAATTTTTTAATTTTAAGAATACCTGCCCTAGAACGGGAAATTTTGAAAAGAATTTAAATTCTGGATTAGAGCCGCGAATTTCGGAAAAGAAATTTAATTCTGAGTTGAACCGGGGTATTTTCGAAAAGTATTAAAATTTCAAGTTTTTGGAACATTCCAATTAAAACGCTTTAAAATATGTAGCCATTGAAATCTTTTCAAAACTAAAAGCTTAAAATTTTCAATTGAATCATCAAATCATCGAAATAATCTGAGATATTGATATGAGACTGAAACTACAAGACAAGAATGACTCAACTATGATCATTTTTCTTTAAAAATAATAAATTTAACGTGAATTTCAGTCAAAAAACGATAAAAAAATCAAGATATAATGAACATTTCAACTTTTTCCGAAAACACCAAAGCCTTCTTGCCCGACCTTTAAGCTGTGGGAAAAAAGGTTGCAAGTTGACAATTTGTATAAAAATATATATTCCACCCGCTTGTATACATTTCCAAAACGCTCCAAATTCCGCTCTAAAATCTTCGGTAAAATTAAAATAAGAATGAAATAAAATTTTGAGGTTACGTCGAAGAAAACTGAATTTCTGATACTTACAATCCTGAATATTTATAAGTTAAATAGTATGGCACGTAAACTAAAGCAAGACAATTTCCAAAATGGTATAATGTCATTTTTATAGTTATAGATACTATACTTTATCTATTAGTCACATCAAAATCTCAACACGTTACTTAATTCGATCTTCTAAAATTCCTGGAACTTGCATTTCGGGTTGCGTTCCACTTTTTTCTTCATCATCTGCATCATTATCTACCTAATTGTCAACATATAATCAATAACTGGGTTCAAATTGATATACATTTTTTCATTTTTGTAAGTTCAATGCAAACTCAAAATATCTTAAAAATACACAATTTATTAAAAATTTTCAAATAAATTTCACTCCACTGGGATTCGAACACCAGATCAACTGATTTCCGGTTAGGTGCTCTAACCATTGAGCTACAGAGGGATCGAAGATAGATTCTAATTTTCTGATATACGCTAATTTAGCAAGGTGTTACACAATATTCAAGTAGGAATCTGTATTATGATCAGAGATGCAATTTTTCAATCGGTTGAGAAAACTCTCCACACGTTGCGGGCAACAGAAATCTACAATATCGATGAAAGTTAACTTCTCTTAATACACACAAAATGTTTCGTCTTTTTCAGACTAGATGGAGATATAAATTAAAATTTATTAAAATTCAAATTTTTATCAGAAAAAAAGATCACACCCCTCTCACTCTACTGGGATTCGAACACCAGATCAACTGAGTTCCGGTCAGGTGCTCTAACCATTGATCTTTTTTTCTGATAAAAATTTGAATTTGAATTAATTTTAATTTATATCTCCATCTAGTCTGAAAAAGACGAAAAATTTTGTCTGTATTAAGAGAAGTTAACTTTGATCGATATTGTAAATTTCTGTTGTCCGCAACGTGTGCCTAATGGTAGTACCGGTAAACGTCCCGATCTGGCCCCGAAGATACTAAACCGATCAGGGCCAGATCGGTAATTGGGAAAATATATGGCGATTTCTGCACGGAAGGTTGAAGGTTGAATCCCTTTGTAAATTCTACGATAACACAGGCCTGCAAATAGTCAGTTGTTGGATAGCGGAGGGTCATTCTCGAAGAAATTTCTTGCGTAGAATCCGAATCCGGTATCAAAATTGGCCCTTCACGTCAGGAATTCGTGATATTTGTGGTCCGATAATAAATTATTATACGGATGATTTTCTTTTGCGTAAGAAATATAAAATTTTCATAATAATTAGAACAGGCAAAATTAAAAAAGTGTTTAACTCTAAAATAAATTTAGTTTTTACTTTTTTTCGGTTAGGGTATTTCATGTTATTTGGACAAATCACACGTCGTTTTTATTTTATTGTTTGTTTTTTATTACACATTAATTTTTCACTGTATACTTTGAATATAATTTGTTAATTAAATTTGTAGATCTTTTTGAGATAAACATTTTTTTGTGAATATTTCATGTTATATTGCAGAATTTAGTCGGGAAATAGAATTTTTTATTTCTTTAAAAACAATTTACGATTAATAAGCTAGAACCGGTAGTCAGAAATGTCTGCCTGACGAAATCATTTTTCCTCTGTAGGCCCTGAAAAGTTTATCATACGAAAATACAATCGGATAATGTCACAGGTGACACGCAACTTTTACATAAAACCAATATTTTCCATTTGAATGATCATAATGAAATATGTAAAGTGATGTAATTATCTGCGAATGACAATCTTTGTCACTAATAACGTCGTTATCTCAAGTATATGTGAGATAGCGACTACTAATGTATATATTTGTACTCGCATGATGCAATAGAGTATTATTCAGTTGAAGGTAATAACCAAATTATTCACTGAAGCATTAATCAGTTTTTATCTACACTCCGAAAATGAAGATGGTCTACACTTTCTATTTCACTCTGGCAGTTATCCTTAATTCTATTGGTGAATATAATTATACAATAAAACTATAACATCTATGATAATCTATAAAATACCTGCATCAATACGGCTATTTCTCAGGCCTGTGGAGTGAACATAATGTCCGCTTTTCCAGCTTATATTTATATCATGGCCATTTGTATATTTATATCGTCAAAAATTATGAGATCATAGATATATAATGGCCGTTACATACCTACAAACTTGAAAATCGGCACTTGTGGTCGACTCCTGCGACTCTCACTGAAAACATGCATCCATAACAAATGTATCTCTTCTTCCCCTTGGTGCATGTTTCGGATGAAAACCATGGATTTAAATATTAATTTTGATTTCGCCAAAACCTGCAACTGCCATGACACTAATCGGAGTAAACTGACTTTGAACAACGCGCGAATCTCGTTGTTTTTCTATTTATCTCAGGCGCCGGGTAGGATTGCTCCTACCCGAGCCTCGCCGGATTCGGTTCTGTCGAGGGCTGGCATGTCGAGCATTTCACTTTTAGGCAAGATAGAAGGGGGTTAGAATATTCGAGCGATAAAAAAAACTCCAAGAGTTATTTAGAATGAATATCAGCCATAGTACTTTAATTCACACATAAACAGCAAGATCATATACATTATCTTCAAATCAAAATAATCAGACCCAGAGAAGCGTGAGACTATTTTTTGAGGAACCCACAATGCTATGGAATGGCTTCCCGGGACCTCCACGTATTGCCCTGACGCCACCCGGTGTCCTTTGCCGCATGCCCTTGCCCTGACTTCACAGGGACCACCGTATAATGCACAAGCTTATCTGGTGAAAAGGGTTAATCGCGTGCCAAAAACTATGATATAATTTTTCATAGAGGGTGATCATAGTAGCTGGGATAAACATCTTCCCGATTACCGATTTGCGTTTAACGCCGCCAAAAAATATTTCCACTCATGTGCACTTCATGGTTATTATATTCCCCATTTTCATAAATAGAATTTAGCCAAGGTTTCGGCGCTATTACCGCTTTGCGACTTACGCAACTGGAAGGTGTACGTGATCCACTTCTGCGCCTTCTATCCCAGAAGGTAAGAAAGAAGGGGAAATTCACGCAAGAGACTTCGTACAACACTGTTCCTCGGAGTCCGACCTCCAGCCGCGGATGACCTTACGTGGCAGAGGGCACCGCTCGAGATAAAAGTTTCACCTCAGGATAATTTTTTAGAGCTACCAATCTCCCGCTCGCGATGGACTGAGCCTGACGCTGTCAAACCGAGATTTTGTTGCGTTGGCTCAGAAATGAAGTCTTCATGCGTCCAAGACAGCCGATTATTAGAACTACAAGATGGACTTTGTTGCCTAGGTACCGCCTGCTCAGCACGACATGAAGTGCTGGATATTTTGCCCGTTCTTCTTCCTCCTTCGCCATGATATTACAATCGGATGATGCCAAGAATTCAATCACGTAAATGATCCTTGACTTTAGAACTTGGAGGAGAATATCAGGTTTTGTAGCACTGATAGTTTGAGTGGTGGAGAATGAGAACTTCTAGTAGATCTTACACTGATCATTCTCCACAAAGGACTCGAGTTTCCCCTGGACTTATGGCAAGACGGGAAATATATCAAAACCATAGAATTGTTTAAGATGGCAAGATAACACTTTTAGAGCCACATTGTGTCTCTCTATGTACCCGTAGCGTCCAAGTGTTTCTAGCTCTTGCTTGCGCATTTAGCATTTGGTATCGTCTGCAGGTACATTCATTATACGCTCGCGGGAAACTAAGATGTCTATAACGCCATCTTTACAGGCAAAAAGAAATCCCTCAGACTCCAAACTCACTCCAGCAGACTTCTGGAAGATGTTGGACGGAGCTATCGAGGGCTCTTCACTACGTATGATGCAGTAGAATTTACTATAAAGTTGCTTGTCAGCATGTTCTCTTAGTAGATGCGAATGTTCTGCTTCCTGTACATGACTTTTGAGCACGAAAGGTGTTAGTAATGATAGGCCGTGTGTAATGTCGCTGGAATCAAATGGAAGGCCAAGCTCCTCTGTGGCCCGATTTGCGGCACGGTATAGAAACGCCGCAGCATTGACGGCTTCATGTTGATATACGAGTCGCATAAAAGAATATGCACTATTTAGAACTGAGCAGGCTACAGCCAGAACCGTTCCTCGATGAAGGCACTCCAAGCTTAGCAAGCCCTCTACCCCCTTTATCTCTAGGTAGGTATATTAGAGGTACGGAAGATCTAGGATGATGACTTCGATGGATTGTAATCATTTTGCGTGTGCTTCGATCAAGTTGCTTCAACTCATCGACGATCCATTTTACTAGAACTTCCTTCCACTAGCCACTATTGGATTGGTTGTTCTCCGTTTAAGAAAGTAGTAAATATACGAGTAAATATACTGTTGCTGGATGGTCAACCGTTTACACTTGTCCAGCGTATGTCTTGGTTTCCTTAAGTTTCGAGCAAGTGCCCTAACTTTTGGAGTGAATTTTTTAATTGATGTTATGTAGCTAATCGCGCAATATTCTCGCGAGCCTTACTCAGGCGTACTGAAGTATCGTTTCTTCTATAGTCGCTAATCAGGGAGACCTCCTTCTCGTAAACTACACAGTTCAGATTTCAGTGGTTAACATATTCGGGGAGCAAATCGGAGAGATTATACTAATAATAATAAAAATTTAAGGAGACATTTTCGAATACTTTAAATATTTAGATGTAATATTATTCGATAATAAAATTATGTAATTTAGACCAATATGTCCTGTTTAATAATGAAAAGCAAATAAATCCTTATGCCATTATCATGCTTGAAAGATAACGGTTATATCATCAGAATTCATAAAAGAAGTATTATATAGAATCATGTTTCTGACGTTTGCCCATCGAACATAAACTTCAGCAATATGTAGTCCTATCAAATAGCAATTATTGGGGCAAATATTTACCACGGGGGAGACTGCATTTTTTTGCGGGAACAATTGACTTTAGAAATTATTACCACTTCTAATATTAACCCAACAATTGTTTTCTACAGTTCGAAAACACCGGCAGTTTGAAAATGGATTAACTGAATCACCCTTTTTCTATTTCAAACATATTTTCACTATTAGGAATTCATCAACCTTTTTCCTCTTTTTACAGAAACATCACCAAGTCTGCCGTTCAAAAAAAGGCAATATATGCTAGATGTTGGGACGAATAGTGAAAATGCGAATCATCGAGGTAAATTTAACTAATTATTAACATTGATTAGAAGAATTTTCCTATTAAAAGATAACGGTTAGATCTTCAGAAATCAAAAAGTAGTATTATATGGGACATGTATTCTGACGTACATCGATCAAACATGAGGTGCGAAACTATTACTGGTTCGTTACCTTAAAGCCATACCCGCGTGCCAAAAATTTGCGAAGGCACTTACGCAGAAAGCTGTCATCCTTAGGTCGCTTCGTGTCCTCAAAACACACGAGGGTTTCGCCGAACTGTCGTTGTGATTTCATTGTTTCCTGTGACCATCCATCTCACGATTGTGAGACGTGGCCATGAATGTGATTGACCGCGGTCCTACTGGGAGCCAATGTCATTTTTAGATGGCTCCTGCTTCCAGTGGGACCCTGCGGTGGTTGTTCAACCTTATTTTTAATTTTTATGATTAAGTTTATCATAAGGGCAACCGCAGGATTCCGCTGGGAGCAGGTGCTAATCTGAAAATTTGCTCTTGCTCCCAGCGGAATTGCGGTAAAATTTCAGCTGTAACCACGTCTCATGCCCATGAGATAGGTGGTTACAGTCTGCTACGAATTTCATACGATCATCCGGCAAAAGTCTCGTGCATTCTGAGGACACGGAGCGTCTCAAGGATGACCGCGTTCTGCATTTTCCCCGCAAGTGTCTTAGCATTTTCTTGACACGCAGAGATGATTTTCATGCTATTGACCAGTGAAACCTAGGCACCTCCAAGAGCGCCGATGATCAAGACTATTAGCTTAACAAAATATTACGGGTACAGCTGTCGCAACTCCCTTATAATGTCTTTATACCTGTCTTTCATTTCATTCTGCTTGGCTACGATGTTTTGGTCAGCTGGTGCCGAAAATTCGATAACGAACATTGTTCGTTTCTCGCAGTCAAGAAGAACTATGTCAGGCCTCTAGTGCGCCCTGGGATGCAGGTCGTTCCCGGATGAGTTGGACAACCAGGTAGTATGTGTCCTAGACGCTCGGGGTGTGCATGACACGCCCTGCAGCTATCAGTGGGAATGTCTTGGCTCAAAATGTGGCGACGGTATGCTAGAGTGGAAATGACACCGTCTTGGTATGCCAAAATGAAACACTCCATGCCTGACTTTAATCCAAGTGATTTAAGGAAAGCAAACGTTAGCTCATTCGACATCGACAGGTCCTCCACATTTCTCTGGAAGATTCCGTGCATCTTGTTCTCGAGGAGCTATATATGCTGTACCCAGAATAATCCTGTTGTTAGATCTTCAGAAATAAAAAAAAGTATTATATGGGACATTGTTTCTGACGTTTACCAATCAAACGTTAAGTTGGGCAGGAGGAGGCGACGAATCTCGTATTTCTTACTTCACGAAAATCTCCATTCCACTGATAAACATCTTTTATGCAAGATTTTTAAACTATGATTTTGCTGGACTATCCTTGGATTTTGAACCTAGATATTTTTTACGTGTCCAATATAATAAGTTAAATGCATAGGCGTATTCAACGCCAACATCTAAGCTTTTGAACGGTTGTTATTCTAACGTCGTAGTATTAGTTTTATCACAGATATTTAAAAGAAAAGAGTATTTACTGCGGGATCATTTATTTTCATCTAAACAATAATATCTTGCCACAGAAGACTGTCTATCGAATTTTTTTTTTTAAATACACTTAAATTGCAGTTTTGAAGAAAGAAAATTATTTTCTTCTGCACAGTCTTTTCTTTTCATTGGAATATTAATATCCTTTCATAATAGATCGCTATTCAACAAAATAGAATTATTATTGTTTTTAAAAATTCTGATGAACAAATTCACAGTTTAATCATCTTTTCCTTATATGTTTCTTCTTTTCGGCAAAGTCACTTATTCTTATCTTGAGAATTATATTGTGCCGAGAAGGAACCTCATATAGGTTGAAAAAGCCCATAAGCGCAATTAGCAAATTTGTTTATAAAAATGTTCTATGCCAATCGAAGTGTGCTTCAGAATAGTGCATTATATCCCACTTGTCATTAGGACAATTTTTTACCTATATTCACATATTAGATGACCTTGATGACAAGTGGCGCAAAATGCACTGTTGTAGAGTACGCTTCAATTGTTGTCATTAATTTTTGATTATGGATAATGGTTAATGTTACGTAACTTAACGACGGAATCAGTATATGAATACATTCATGACAAATAAAGAAATAAAGTAAATTACTCTATGATACATATTCCCATTCACTGAGAATGAATTTAATAGATCTAATTGTTTATGATGAAATGTCAATAAGTATATTAATAACCTTTTTGAAATTGAATTGTACTTCATGACAAGAATATTTTTTCCACTTTATCCTTTGCAATGTGAAATGTACTATATATTTATATATTGAAAAAGTATTATTTGTAAGTTTAGTCAATACATGCATCAGGGATACCTTCCGTTACAATCTAAAACATTTTTATTTGTTTAAATGTATAATCCTTTTTGGGCACCTTTAAGTGCTTTAGGGGGCGCGAAACTAGGAATGCACAAACAGGGTTTCTGGGCTACTAATACGTTCACAATCGCTCCTTAAGAAAAAAAATTTTTCTGTATCTGCCCTTAAGTCTTCCTAATTGTCGAAGGCCAGAAAAGGGAGTTACTCTCTGTCTACGTTGTCACGAACAGTAACCCAGCTTTTTTTTGCTGCTTTATTGCTGCCTTGAAGCACTTGCTTGTTGCACACGTACTCCTTCCATACTTTGCTGCTCCTGTATAGCTGCGTTCTTCTTTGCAATCCTCGTGTGCTTTCGTCGTTTTTCGCTGAACACTTTCCGGGCTTACACTCGTTTCACAGTGTTTCCAATCAGCTGGAGAATTCTCCCGATGATATTGCCTCCGAATTCTCTGAGATTCCTTCCATGGGCTGTTGTAGCTTCCTTTTTTTTTATTCTCCAACTTTTTTTCCCTGGTTCTTCTACACGGATATCGATTTTTCCACAACCTCAAAAATGACGTAATTGCGGTGATTTATCGTTAAAGTCTCCAGCAATTATCGCTTCTTCGCCTCTGGATCTGATGCAGTTTGCAATTTTTTGCAGAAGAGCCTCCAGATCTTAGGCTTTTCTATTTGGGGAAGCATAGCAGCTGTAAATTTTGAAAGATGTCGTTGCTGCGTAAAAAAAATAATTTCCTTTTCCCAACTCTTTGATGGCGACATTTTGGTGCAGTATCTTTACGGCCGTATCTAGTTCTTTGCCTGAAAAATTTTCATTAGTATCAGATTGCGTTTGCCTTCCCTCCGACTAGTTTGCCTGTCTCTTTTTTTCGACGCTTTGAGCTAATAATTTACAGCTCGTCCAGCCAATTTTTATTGAGCACCTTGAAAGTAATTTACCTGAATCAGATTCACAAATTACTAATGTGGCATTTGGTCTTCCACCGTAAGCTGGACTGCAAATGTTTTCTTGATACAAAGGGACGCGGTCGATTTAGATACTTTTTCCTTTATTTTATATTTTAAAGTATCTGCCTTGTGCAGCCCATTTTTATCCGTGGGAAGTAGTACTACGTTTCTTGCCCTTTTCAGGTCTTTAGTATCAACACCTAGATCACTTGGATTTACTGCTAGCTTGATTTTCGTTCAGCGTCTCCGCATATGAGCTTTCTTCCATTTCAATTAAGAAGGCATTTCTTTTCTGCCCCTTTGCGCGTTCCCAGTGTGCTTCTTCTTTTCTTTGAACATCTTTCGTTTTATTTCGCACCCTTTTTAAGGTTTTTATGTCCTTGTTGTCTATACCTTGTTCTGGCCTGCATATCCCGATTTTCAAATGGGTGACCGTAAAAAGATATTCCGACATTCACAAAGTTCTTACTCCAGTTGATTCCCTTATTTTGGGAAGGGTGATCTTGGTCCTCTAGTTCTTCAGAACATGTCTCTTGAAGATGCTGAGCTGTCATTCTTAAAACTCCCTTGTGCGTCAGGAAAACGCGCGTTGTGCTTTACCATGGCTACTTTGCCTTTCTTCCTATTTTGCTTGATGAGCCCTTCCTTTCCATTGAATTTTGCAATCGCTTTATCCACCTCCTTATCTCTAGACGCAATGCCAGTGTTGCAGGGTAGAATGATATCCCAGTTTTGAGATGCATCCCAGATGTGTTCTGATTGAATTTCAGCTTTGTTGAACACATCCTTCTCCCAATCTTCTTCGGTTGCTTCCATAAAGCTCGGAAAGATTCCCTTCTCTTCACCTAATTTCTTAAAGCTTATGATTTTTTAGGTCTAAACGCAAATGTCACGTTTTACTGAATTCGGCCAAAGGCATAAGACATACATGTTCTAAACAATAAAAATGTGCCTGCTGCGCGGACACATATTCATCACGAGCTGCGCGTGCGGCTCGCGAGTTTCAGCGCACCTGTAACCACATATGTACACAGACCTTTTAAAATCAAAGGTTAAAGCATCGTCAACTATAATTCGGCGATTGTGATTTTTCTTCTGGTAAACCTCCTTCGGCTTAACCGAACACATTTTTATCACGTACCTCACGCTTTGCACTCGATTTTGTCCAAAACGCGAACTTTTCTACATTTAGCAACACTATTATGTCAAATGTATATTACATTTATTTCTATACCTCGGGATGGGATTGCTGATTCAGATATGGTAAAATAAAGTACAAACTTTATTTATCATGATTACTCTAATATTAGTTTCACATTTTGCAATACATTTATATTATTACAATTTATAATATGCATTGGTATTCCATTAGCCGTCTTTTTATTGACTTTATAATTAATAATTGTGTGAGAGCAAAAAATTAATTTTTAACCTGAAAAAAAATTTTCGCCACATCTTCACTCATACTTTTTGACTCAATGAAACATTTTTATGGCATTTTTATACATTAGAATCAAAGCTTGAAGTTTAATGAACAATACCTATTGATGCAAAGAGTTTTTTGTTTGACATTTATAGATATTTCAGGACTTTTTATCGGACATTATATTTTCCAACAGTAGATAACCAACAGCAGATAATCGCAAAATTACGAAAAATGTCGCTATCAAAATTGGCAGCTCTGCGACTGTCTCGCAGTTGTTTTAAGTTGAAGGGTTTTTTTTTTTTTTTTTTAAATAATGGCGTTTTTAAATTTAAGTTACTGTCAATAATGAACCAAGCAAATAGTGTAAATTATTACTTATTAAAAATCATATATACTAATGATAAATTGTAATTATCGAAAATTGAGTATTTTATCATGCCCAGGAGCAATACCAGTAGGGTGGTTTCCCCTACTATGTTATTATACAGTGTATATTTTCAATTTTATTTTTACGATTTGCTCTAGATATATGAATCCTAGCGTGAAGTGGTACTGAGAAAATTTGTGGATGAACAACTTTTGACATTTCATTTATTCTCGTATCTTTTGTGGTTTTTCCAAAAATTTCATTTCTTCTAATTTTAATGCTATTTTTCACGATTAAAACAAAAACTACGCATGCAATCAAAAAATTATTTATGACAAATTCGCTGCGCTTTCTTGGATGAGCAGCACTTTTCTATTAATTTTTTTGATATCTTGTGTCGATTGTCCAAAAATGTAATTTTTTTATATTTTACGATTCCAACAAATACGACGCGTCCTATCAAAAAGTGATTGCAAACCGATTTGTGAATGTTTTTTTAATGCAGAATTTTCGTTGATTCATCGTTTTCCGTAACTCGCATCGTTTTTTTCAAAAATTAGATTTTTTATTGTCAATCTTATTTTACACGGTTACAACAAAAACTACGCAGCCTACTGAAAAAATTATTAACAAACATTTGTAGCTCTTTTTTGTGTGAACAAATTCATTCTGCTTACTTTTTTTATGTAACTTGTTTTTTCTACTAGACTTGGTTTCACTTCCTTTTTTTTTTGAATCTCGTAAATGCTATCACTCTGGTAATTTGTTATTGAAAAAAAGTTCGGAAGGATAAATTGTTTTTCTTTTTGAGTAAAAAAAAAGCCGTAACAAACTTCACTTTTAGTATGGGATATTCAAAGCGTATACCAATTGTCAATCCAATCTGTCAATTCTTTTAAAAGGCTTCGTGCTAACCAGACTAAGAATCTACCTACATACATACACATATGCACACACCCACACACAGGAAGCCTTATGCGCAAAAATTTGTTTTTTTGTGTTTAAAAGAACTCAAAACGTGAACATTTGGCAATGCCCCTGGGGGGGGGGGGGGTGAACATGTCACATGAATCTAATAACTCCTGTGATGTGAAATGAATGTTATATTTATCGTTGCAGAATGCAGTTCACAGTCCAAAGGGAATCCTCATACCAACCGTAATCTTAGTCCTCCTGCTTCTTTTTCTGTCAAACATCACTCGCCTGAGCGGACTCCTGCAGAGCAACCTCCTTTTCGTGCCAGGTCAAAGTCTCCTACTAGATGGCCTCCTTCCCCTAAAGTACTTGGATATACACTTGGAGAAATTGGATATATTCGGCTCATTCCCCGCACGAATCAGCACCTTCAATTCGAATTTCGAAGTTACGATTTTGCAGCTGTCGAACCAATTGATTGGAAAACAGGTCGATTGACCTATGGTACCGTGCCAATCCAAGAACATATTGTATTATCAGCATCCAATCGTGACATTTTTGCAATATTAGAGTATAGCGGGGTTCTTCGTGGAATATATAGCAAGGGTAGGACTCACTCGAGAATAAAAATGAATATGGTCAGCGGCGCAGTTAATAATTTGACTCCAGATGAAATAAGGGATTGTCCAGTAGGCGAATTTTACCCAATCTTGCACAATTTTATTAAAGATTTGGCAAGTTACGATTCACTACATTACGAACGGAATCCCTGTGGCGAACTTGATCTTGGTTCATCTTCTTCTTCCAGGCAACATTCACGTGACCGGACTTCTACTCAGGAGCCTTCTCTTCGCGCCAGGTCTATTTCTCCCCCGGGCAGGCCTCCTTCTGATCGAGTACTTGAATGTGCAGTAGAACGACTTGGATATGTTCGGCTTATTCCTACCAAAAATCAGAACCAGCGATTTGAATTTCGAAGATACACTTTTCCTACCGATAAGCGCATTAGATTGCGAGTAGATAATCTTACATTTGTTCCTGTGCCAATCCGAGAACATATTGTATTATCAACATCCAGTGGTAACGTGTTTGCAATATTGGATTATAGTGGGGTTCTTTTTGGAATATATAGGAGAGATGGAAGTTATTGGCGAATTAAAATAAATATTATCAGCGGCGTAGTTGAGGATTTGAGTCCAGATGAAATGAGGTATTGCCCAGTAGGAAAAAGTCGCCCAATCTTCCCAAACAATTTTATCAAAACATTTTCAAGTTACGATTCACTACAGTACGAACAAAATCCCAGTGGCGAGCGTGATCTTGGTTCTTCTTCTTCTGCCAGACAACATTCACCTAACAGGACTTCTCCGCAGAAGCCTCCTGTTTATGCCAGATCCATTTCGCCCCCGGGCAGGCCTCCTACTCATGAAGTACTTGGATATGCACTTGCAAAACTTGGATATATTCGGCTTATTCCGAAGACAAATCAGAACCGTCAATTCGAACTTCGAAGATACGTTATTCCTACCGATAAAAAAATTAAATTGCTAACAGAAAGTCGTACATATGTGCCTGTGCCAATCCGAGAACATATTGTCTTATCAACGTCCAATGGTGACGTTTTTGCAATACTGGAGTATAGTGGGATTCTTCGTGGAATATATAGGCGTGCGATAAGACATTTTAGAGTAAAACTAAACATGATAAGTGGTGCAGTTGACAATATGACTGTAGAAGAGATGAGCGAATGTCATGTAGGCAACAAGTACCCACTCTTCTCAGGTTTCTTTCATCAAGTTGTTTCAAATGAAGATTCTCTACGGTGTGCGTATCATTAATATTATACAATAGAAAGAAGATGAAGTAAAATATGATATTCTTAGTAATCCTTATTCGCATCAAAATAAAAATAAAAAATGTAAATGCTAATGTATAATGGTTATCAAGGCTTCTTTCTTTTATCTTTTGCTAATTGCTGTAAGGTCATTCAAATTTTATTGTTCGAATATTCAAAATTCAGCGAGTTACACGATTTTCAGATTTCGAACCCAGTTTTTTGGTAACACCATGTCACCCACACCGCTAAAAGAATTTTAATGACTTTTGTAGATGTAGCGTAGAACTTATAGAGATTTGATTCCAATAAAAAAACAAACGAAACTTTTAAAAGAAAAAGAAAAAAAGCAAACGAAGATTTCCGATTCAATTTCGCATTAAAAGAGTAATTTCAATTTCCTTGCATATAGCTTCCTTGCATATAGTAGTATTGAAAAAATTTGTAGATTTAATTGGGGCGAACAAGTTTGTTGAATAGAATAACATTGTAGCTTGTGTCCTTTCTCCAAGAAGGTAATTTTTTTATTTTTCATGTATTCTTATAACAAGATTTCTTCTAGGTCCTTTTTGGGTGAAAAAAAGTTTTCATTGGATTTTTTTTTCGTACCTTGTACATTGTACATTTGGTTCAAAGTTCAATTGATTGGTTGAAAGTCATTTTACTGGTAAATGTGATAAAGCACCCAAAATTCATTTTTAAAAATTTCCATACCTACCCTAAAGTACCCAAAATTCATTTTTAAAAATTTGCATAAATTTCCGGAAATTAATGAAGATTTTCGGTAATTTAAGGTAATTTGATCAGTTATATATGGTAAGTTTCCATAAATAACCGCGAAATTCTATGATCTGGAACCAAAATTTCCTCACAGTTTTTACGGTGAGTGGGTTGATAATAGTAAAATGCGAGCTCATAGACAAATAATTTTAATTGTTCACCTATGACGTCACTTTTTAGTCCCTAGGGAGTAAAAGGTACTTTTTAGTCCCTAGGGAGTAAAAAGTACTTTTTTCTTCCTAGGGAGTACAAAGGAGAGCTTTAGCCCCGCTTCATAGGCATCGAAAAGGGCTAAAATCATGCATGTGGTGTAAAAAAAATTTTTAACAACTTTATATCATGCTGTTATGTTTCACCTGCAATTTGTTAGTTTGTAATTTGTAAATTTGCTGGAAATAACATTTGTAATCGGAAATCGTTGATTTTAAACAATAAAAATTAGGGCTAAAAGAAGATTCACTATCTTAATCATTTATCTGTTATATTATTTTATAATGTTCTTCTTCTAAAATTGCCATTCTTAATAATAAACCGTTCGATTACAAAATAAATTTGAATATTTAAATAAAAATAGGATATGCTGGCTTTTTAAACCAAATTCGTTTTAAAACAATTATTTCAGTTTTTAAATTAAACTTATAATTTTATGCAACCCTCGATTATGTCAGTATTTTATTCTATACATTTTTATCCCCAAATATTCTCGACTTTTATGAATCACAATTTCCAAAACAGGAATTCTTATTTCGAAATTTAATTTTAAAGAGGAAAAATTTAAATTGTATATGATTTTCAATAATAGAGTGTTGAACTATTATTAAAGATTACGAACTTTCTGCTTCCTCAGTTTTGTAAATCCAAATTTCCAAAATAGTTGTCTCATTTCATGAGGAAATTTATATCTGAATTTGTCCAAACACTATCAATAATAATGAAATTTTTATTTATAAATGTTTGTTTTAATAAATCAATATGATTTTGTTCTTAACATGTTATATCCATTCTATATTTTGTCGGTACCGGTAAAAAAAATTGTTGGTATCCGTAACCAACAAATAACCGTGACCGACAATGAGATTTCAGGAAAAAGAAAAAATGATCAAGGTTTATTTTAAAACATTAAGTTGAAACAATTTTTTCAATTTTTCAGGATGTAAAAATTTCTTAGGAAAATTTGACGATTTCAAAAGACATTTGCAAGTTTTAAAAGTTTTGAAGATATTTGAAAGGGATTTAAACCTTAACAAGATTACACAAAAATTCAAACAGAATGTAGATTTGGGAAGATTACGAAAAAAATGTCGAAGATTTTTAAGGATTTTTAAAAGTTTCAACAAAGTAAATTTTCTTTTTAAGACTCATTGGAAAATTTCAAATGATTTTTTATTTTAAAAAATTGATGAAAGATTTAAAATTTTTTAAAAGTTGTCAAAGAGTAAAGCACGATTTTATAACAGCTTATAAATAAGATATCTCTTCTATATTAACGTTCTCCGCTTTTCACGTGGGATGGTGATTTTTTCCTAAGCTTCTACAAATAATTTTAGATGTGAAAATTAGAAAAAAAACGTTGATAGAAGTCGCATGTCGCAGTTTATTTTTTCTATTTAGAGTAAAAGCAATTCAATGCAGGATGAAATTTTTGAATCCATACTGCGATCGGAATGCTGATAACGGGCATTTGTATACTAAGATGTTTGAAACAGAAAGCTTCAAAACGAGGAAAAAGTTCATTTATCTCTAGTGGGAAACATGTTTACGAAAATTATTTCTTCTTATCAAAGTTTCAATGCCAGACTTTAAAGACGCTTTAATTTTTAGTACCTTTTCTTCTCCATTGAGTTAAAGTAATAATTTGTTTGATATTTTTTTGCTTCAAAGAATATATTATCTTGGTTTAAATAAAGTACTGGCCCAAATTTAAGGAATAATTTATTGACTCCCATTACTTTAAATCGAGAAAATTATTCCTTTCAAAAAAAAAAAATTTTTTTTTCATGTTACTCTCTGAATATAAATTAGAGATATTTCACTAGTTATTAAGTGAAATTCTACTAATTCATTAAAGAAAAATGAACCAGTGAAGAAATTCGAAAAAATTTATGGATGACCCCTAATGTGATTAGCCAAAATATTTTCTAATTTAATAGTGAGGAACTAAAAATTGCTTTGTGACAATATATGCATTAATTTAGGGATGTATATATCAATTAAAAAAGGATATAAAAATAGGAGACGTCATGAATAAAAAGTTTGCATTAAGAACGCAAGTTTCTGATACTTTCATATTTAGAGAAACAATAAGAAGGCAATATTGTGAAACCTGTAAATAAGATACATAACTGCGACTAACTTATCGTACTTGTGAGTCATTGCTTCAAAATGGAAAAACAGGAATCATTTACGCATTTAATCTGTTTCACCTAAAACTTCATACGCTGACAAAAAATATAAAATGCACGAGTACAATTTTATATTGAAAACAATCCGATATTCAAAAAATCGACCGAGTAGGGTGATCCAAAAATACATTGAAATATTTTACTTGCATGCTGGAGGTAAAGGTAGACCGAATTGGGTTCCAAACCCGAAAAATGGAATTGCATTTTTTTCTATTCGAAATTTTGGATTTTATGGGCTTCTTGAAATAACTTATGAGGGTTTGAGAAAATGTTACGCGAAAGTTTGAGAACTTGTAGAGGACTTTTCAATAATTTTGTTTAAAAGTCACGGTATTAGGTTTAAAATTAAACTATGTGGCTGAAAATCCAACTATTTTGGCAAAAAAATAACGTCTCATTAATTTAAGAATTCATCTGTTTTAGTAAAGATTCAATCTTTTTTGACTAACAATTCAAGTTCTTGGTTGAAACTTAATCTTCTTTCGTCGAGAATTCAACTAGTTTGTTGAAAAGTCGTGTTATTTGGTTAAATTCAACTGTTTTTTTATTTCAAATAAAAGATTTTTTGTTGCTGAAATATCTACTATAACATTATTTGTTGAAAATTAATCTTTTTTTTTATTGAAACTTGAACTACTTGGTTGAAGGTTAAACCCCTTCGCTAGAAAATGTGTAAGAAGGCTGTGTAATATTATTTTAGGAATAGCGATATTTGTTAGAGTCTCGGAAAGATGTCTGGGAGGACTATTTTTTATTTGAAATTTTGATGAATTATTTGGGAATCCCGCGGAACTTATAGAAAATGCTGCTGAATTCAAGAAAATTTCACTAATTTCAAGAAAGTTCTGCTGATTTCAAGAAAATTCTGTCAAACCTAAAAGAATTCTACTAAATTGAAGAGAATTTTACAAATTCAAGACAATAATACTGAATTCAAGAGAATGTTACAAAATTAAAAAGAATTCCACTGAATTCAAAAGAATTCTGCGGACATCAAAAGAATTCTACAGAATTAGAGAGAATTTTGCAGATTTTGAGAAAATTGCGCTGAATTCCAGAAAATTTTTCAGAATTCAGGAGAATTCTGCTAAATTGTCGAAAATCCTACAAAATTTAAGAGAATTTTTCAGAATTCAGGAGAATATTGTCCACTTTGGTTGATTGTAGAAAATATATTATTTAATGTTTGTATCTCGTTTACGTGAAAAGTTACACTAGATAATAATAACCTTTAGCAAAATTTTTTTATAATTATTTTCGGCACCATTTTTTGTTGTCAGAATTCAAAAATACAAAAATGTATTTTGCATAATGTGACACAGAAGTTTTTCGGTTAGAGTATTTCATATTGTTTGGACAAAGTACACGTATTTTTTATGTTATTGTTTGTGCTTTATTACACATTAATTTTTTACTGTATACTTTGAATATAATTTGTTAATTGAATTTTTAGATCTTTTTGAGATGACCATTTTTTTGTTAATATTTTATCTTATATTGCAGACTTTAGTCGGAAAATAGAATTTTTTATTTCTTTAAAAAGAATTTTCGATTAATAAGCTAGAACCATTAGTCAGAAATGTCTGCCTGACAAAATCATCCTTCCTCTGTAGGCTCTTAAAACTGTATCATAGGAAAATAAAATCGGCTAATGTCACAGGTGACACTCAATTTTTATATAAAACCAATATTTTCCATTTGAATGATCGTAATGAAAAATTTAAAATGATGTCATTATCTGCGATTGACAATCTTGACACTAATAAAGTCGTTACCTCACGTATATGTGAGATAGCGACTACTAATGTATATATTTGTACTCGGATGATGCAATAGAATATTATTTAGTTAAAGTTGATAACCAAATTATTCGATGAAGAATTAATCAGTTTTTTATCTACATTCCGGAAATGAAGATGGTCTACACTTTCTTTTTCACTCTGGCGGTCATCCTTAATTCTATTGGTGAATATAATCATATAATATATCTATTATTTCTATGATATTCTGTAAAATACTGGCATCAATACGGCCATTTCTCCGGCCAGTGGAGTGAACATAAAGTCCGCCTTTCCAGCTTATATTCATATAATGGCCATTTGTATATTTACGTCGTCAAAAATTATAGGATCATAGATATATAATGGCCGTTACATACCTAAAAAACTTGAAAATGGGCACTTGTGGTCGACTCCTGCGACTCTCACTGAAAACATGCATTCATCACAAATGTCTCTCTTCTTCCCCTTGGTGAATGTTCCGCACGAAAACTATCGATTTAAATATTAATCTTGGTTTCGCCAAAACCTGTAACTACCGGGACACTTATCGGAGTAAACCGACTTCGAACAACCCGCTAATCTCGTTGTTTTTCCATTTATCTCAGGCGCCAGGTAGGATTGTTCCTTCCCAAGCCTCGCCGGATTCGGTTCTGTCCAGGGCTGGCAGGTCGAACAGCTGACTTTTAGGCAAGATAAAAGGATGTTAGAATATTGAAGGGAGAAAGAACACCAATAGTTATTTAAAATCAATATCACCAAGAGTACTCTAATTCACACATAAACTGCAAGATCATATACATTATCTTCACATGCAAATAATCAGACCCAGAGAAGCGTGAGATTATTTTTTGTGGAACCCACGATGCTATGAAATGGCTCCCTGGGACCGTCACGTATTGCCTTGATGCTACCCGGTATCAGGCTTCGTAGCACTGATACGTTGAGTGGTGGAGAGTAAGAAATTCGACTAGATCTTACACTGATCATTCTCCATAGCGGGCTTGAGTTTTTCGTGGGCGTATGGCAAGATGGGCAATAGATCAACACCAAATAATTGTCTGAGATGGCAAGATAACACTTTTAGAGCCATATTCAAACAACCTATGGGCCTGTAGTTCTTTGGACTTGACAAATCTCAGGTCTTAGGGATCAATACGGTGCGTCCTTTCACTAGCCACTGTTAAATGGGTTGTTCTCCGTTTAAGAAAGCACTAAATATACAAGCTAGATGTTGGTGCGTAGAAGTAAACTTCTTCAACCAGAAGTTTTTGATTCAGCAGTAATTAGTGGACCTTCTTCCTCTGGACCTTGCAAACTTTGCCTTTGTCAACAGTTACGAAACGGTGACATATCTGAAGCGTCTTCATTTAGCTGATAAGTATCTCCATATACTTGCTCCCAGAAGACTTGAATCTCTTCTCGACTAGGCGGATTTGTAACGGCACGTGAACTTTTATGAAACAGTCTTTTTTTTGTGTATTTGTATGTCTTTGTTTCCTTAAGTTTCGAGCAAGTGCCCTAACTTTTGGAGTGAATTTTGTATTTGATGTTATGTAACCAATCGCGCAATATTCTCGCAAGCCTTACTCAGGCGTACTGAAGTATCGTTACTTCTATTGTCGCTAAGCAGGGAGACCGCCTTCTCGTAAACTACACAGTTCAGATTCCAGAGATTAACATATTTAGGGAGCACATCGCGGAGATTATAATAATAATAATAAGAATAATACAAATCTAACAAGCTATTTCCGAACCATCTTCACTGTTTTTCTAGTACAACTTTATAAAAAACGTGATTCCTTTAGATATTTACATGCATATATTATTCTACAATAAAATTATATAATTCAGACAAATTCTTTCCTGGTAATTAATGAAAAGCAAATAAATCTTCATGCTATTATCATGCTTAAAAGATAACGGTTAGATCTTCAGGAATGAAAAAAGGAGTTCTATATGGGATCTTGCTTCTGACATTTGCCCATCGAACATAAACTTCAGCACTATGTAGTCCTATCGAATAGCAATTATTAGGGCAAATATTCATCAAGGCCGAGGATGAATTATTTTGGCAGAAACAATTAACTTGATAAATTATTAGCTCTTTTAAAATTGACAAAACAATTGGTTTCTACAGCTTAGAAATACCGGCAGCTTAAAAATGGATTAATTGAATTACACTTTTTCTATTTTCAACATATTTTTACCATTAACAATCCATAAACATTTTTTCTCTTTTCACAGAAACATCACCAAGTCTGCCGTTCAAAAAAAGGCAATATATGCTAGATGTTGGAACGAGTAGTAAACATGCGAATCATCAAGGTAAATTTAACTATTTATTAAAATTAATTAGAAGCATTTTTGTATTGGCATTCAGGTTAATGAATATATATATATATATTTCATCGTGTCCTGTGACCACTCATCTCACGGTTGTGAGACGTGGCCATTA
>CAKNWT010332342.1:0-10270 GCA_932066315.1 Andricus coriarius
TTTGTGATTGTTAGCTATGTCTACGATGCGGATAAAGAAGAATTTTTGTTATGAAACTTTAGAAGAGTGTTTTTGACTCTCAAGAGAAAGTTTTCATTGCTATTAGAACTTCGCGCAAACAACTTTTTTTTCGATACGCCCTAGTGTTTGGCAAATAATAAGAGTAAAGTTATTAAAAATAATCCTTTGCTTACAAGGAAGACTTATAGTGAGATTTAATTATTTATTAGATTTTCTCCTTAAAAATAAATGATCGATTTTAATTTTAAAGACAGGAATATATTTTTATCATAAATATGAATGTACAATTATTCCTAATATTCTTATGCAGTTTACATTTATTATTTCATATGAACATTTGACGTACACATTCGATCATTTTGAACAAACACGCCAACGGTAACTAATCAGGTTGGCCCTCTGCGATGGGTAATTTGCTCTTCCGTGGAGGGTCGAAATGAGTCAAAACAAAATGCTCGTATTGGCCATCCAGAAAGGATACGTTGCATATCCCTGATTGTGAGTCTAGCGTTCTTATAACAGCCAGACTGATCATAAAATAAGAGCCGCTCTGACTATGTCAAAAAAATTCTGGATGGCTCTTTAGGTCATCTAAAAGAACGGGCTGGCTCTCTAAATTTTGATCTTCTAACTTTGACCATCCATTTTTCTCCGTGTACATAATCCAAAAAATATTTTAAAGAAATAAATATGACAAGTAGAAATCATTATTAATAATGCATTAAAAACGTAACACAAGTATTTCTACTAGTGAATTGGTATTTTACTAATTATAATAAACCCTCCTAGCAGAAATTGCAGTAAAAAATGTCAAAAAATGAACAGTTGATGGGTGATGGAAATTTATTTATTGAAACAATTATTCATTTATAGATTAAAAATGATTGAATATTCATTTTTAATCTATAATAAGCGTCTCTAATTCAAATTTGAGTGAAAAATGCCAAAAAATGAAAACTTGATGGGTGATGAAAATTTATTTATTTAAACAATTATTTATTAGTTATTTAAAAGTGGTTGATTATTATTAATTTGATAATTAAATAATTATTTGATCACTATTACTTGACTTGAAAACTTATATGTTAAGAAACAGGTCGTAGTTTTGTTCTGCGGTGCGATTTAGTCACCGAACCGATTAAGGGTACACTTTGCAATGTCATTATTCGTGAGCTATTAGGGGTAGGGGTTCGGATTTTCGGTTGAAAAAGCACAAAAAACTTTTGACTTGTAAATTCAGGTCAATATAGGTCACCTTCGGCAGGTGCTAACTCGCGATCTATTGTAGTTAGGACAATGTTTTTTTTTTGAAATTACAGATATTTACGTCTACTTTAATTCATCTGTTGATCATTTTCAGATCTGACAATGAGGATCCGAGTTATAGAGAAACTAAAAAAAAATGTGATTATAGGCAAAAAATTGAAAAAAACGGGTTTCTTTGAAAGGCCGTAACTCCTAAACTATTGGTGCTAGAACATCTTTTTTTTTAGTTTTACGTAGAATTTTACCTACTTTAATTTTGGTAAGAACACTTTTATCCCTAAAATGCAAAGGAAAGCACCAATCCACTGCCATGTGATATTTAACACCTTTTACCAAACAAATTTCCGTGTTCCGGGACAAAATTCTGACCACAAAACCTACCCCCTCACTATGCACCTTCAAATGAAGTATTTAAGAGAAAAAAATGACTCCTTCAAAAATTACCGGATTTTCACCGATTTTTCGATCAGATGACTGGACTATAAAAGGATTTTCCACAATTTATTCCCTTTGACAAGGCTGACGCCAAAACGCGCGGTCATTTTTTAATGAACCGAAATAAGTTACAAGTGGTTAAAATGACTAATCTCGGTGCCAGCAACAGGCGAACTGAGCTCAATGGTAGCCAAAAATTGGAAAGCGACAGCGAGAGTGTGTGAATCTCTCTCTCTGTGTGTGTGTGTGTGTGCGTGTGTGTGTGTGTGAGTAATTGAAATAAGACGTGTACATGTAAACAAGAATATAATGACCAAAGACCGGCTGAAGAAATCAATATTTTGACGTCGCAGCTGATTGAAGAAGAATTCAGCAATTAAATTAGAAGTACATAAAACAAAATAGAATTAATAAAAACAAGTAAAATTGCATGTTAATCTCAAACAACCTGAAAGTATTGAAAGAAGAATAGTAGTGGTACCCAGTCCAACACTAGGTGAGTCCTCGAATGTTTTTGCCTTGTATGTAAAAAAAGATTGATTAAAAATAGATTTAACCGAAAAAGTTATTTACTGATAAAAACTTTTTGAATTCATATACCTTATTCATTGCAATCGCATTCCAATTATGATGTTTTACACTTTTGCTTGAAGCTTGTCCCAATTTCGTCTTTCGCCGATATCCTAATCTAGTTATCGAAAATATTTTAAACTTATTTAAGTTGAATTTGTTTCGTCTAGTTTTTAAGCCACCATATTTGTTTATATTGATAAAATTGATATTATTTCTAGAAACTGAAAGAACTTACCGCTCATATTTCAGGCATATACCTGTATATCCTGAGAAGCTAATGCGAGCCCGATCGTACATATTATTATTCCACTGGAGGAGTGTAGGCTATAGATCATGGTGCATTTTGATTTCAAATCGCGATATTTGTACTCTTGATGAAACTAAAAGAAGAAGCACTTGCATTGGCGATCTAGGGGGCCCCCTAGTGGTCCAATTCCCTCCATTATTGGCTGCTCATTTCGTTGGTATCATGTCCGACATCAGAGGATCCTGATGTTTTCACTATTCTAAATCATCCTGCTATCAATGTATGGATCACTCATGCCATTAACAACCATGCTGTTCATTAAAATACTTTTCATGCAAAACAGGTTACTGCAGTAAATCAGGAAGTTATTATTGTTATAGGGGAGCGGCTCCTAATGCGGTGTTCTCGTTTTTAAAGACATTTATACATTCTAAAAGAACTTTAGAGTAATCTTAAGATATCGAAATAAATTCTCTATATTTTGCTACTGAAAAATCGCTTTTACAGGATCTGTTCCATAAGTACTAAGACTAACTTTCTATAGCCCAGATGTAGCAATAGAGGGAGATTCGTAAGGGCAGAATGGGTGTTGGGGGATGTTAGCAACCAAATTCATGCTCGAACAGTTGCCTCCGAGCATTTTTGGCGTAAATATCGCGCGAGAAGTCAGAAGCAGTGATGGTCTCTATTGCAGACTTTCCAAGTTTAACACAAATCTTTACCGCGCAGCGCTGCTCGAGCGAGGGGTCTATTTTGAGAAGCCTACAGAAAGGTTTACTCCTCGCGCAATATTTGATTTGAAAATGCTCGGAGGTGTCCTACTACTTACCAAACAGACCCTTATTTTTCTTTAAATTGATCGGTTCCAGATTTTCCGGGAATAAATATGCGCCAGACAGTGAGCGTGATGTTCCGCGGTTCTGCTGGTTTTTCTAAGGCCTATTTTTTTAATTATATATGAGAACTAGCATAAGCTTACCTCATTTTTCTTATGACTTTAACCGCTCAAATTATAATTTGAATGCTTGTGAGTTCTCCCACCTTCAATAAAAAGTAAAACTCCCTTCAGAAAAAATGCTTTATGCGTTCTCCATCTAGATGTTTATCTTTTCTTATATGCTTCGGTTTCGATGCTGATGAAGGGCTCTTGGAATTTCAGAGGCATAGCTGCTTCTCCAGCTGAGTAAAAAATAAAAGCCTAAACTAGTCGTACGAAAGTTCTTCGTCTGGAAATTAAATGGTCAAGCCACAAGTTATTGCGAAACTTTTATACCTGGACAAAGGAGCAATTACTGAATGCTCCACCAGTTCATATGAACAATTTCACCTGTCGTACGCAAGCGGTTAAACGAACCGTCAACATGATTACTGAGTCGAATAAATCAGTCATGAGTGAACAGAGGGATGGCTTCATTTTTATTCAAGCTAAGCTAAAGTCCAGGCAAATAATACCCACTTTCAGGACGAAATCGCAGTTCAAACTAACGTAAACCCACATCAGACTCGCGTGGTTGGGTGGTTGCTTATTGTGTGCGACTCTCCATGTAGCTACCTCCTCGCTGTTTTTCCTACACAATTTAAGAACAAATCTAGCGAAGAGCTGCGTATCTGTTCAGAATGGTAGAGTTCAGATATAATGATCTCGGAGTGACTTTTGGAAATAAATTCTACAGCTCTCGTGACTTTTTTCATGCTATGATAAAACACTGTAGTTATCTCTAAATTTATTTTTGTAAATTTTTGTATAACAATTGAAAACTAACCAATCGGGATTTCTAGGAGCTGAATCTGGTGATTTATGATTTTCATGTATCCCATCAGTATCTTAAATAGAGAACGCCTACGTATTTTGAAATACATCAGCAAAAAATATTTTCTATTTTTCTCACCCTTTTTTATTTTTCTCAAAAAGTGTTAGGTCAATAAATTTTGGCATAATTGGCTATAACTTTTTTTCAGGAACGAAATTTCACAGTGTAACAAAGGGCAGGTGAATGGGATCCAAGAGCTAAGAACGCCATAGCGCCAAACTGAAGTTATCAAACAGGAGAAAAAAACTCATACATACACAAAAATTGTATCATAACTATAAGAAACTTAGATTATGAAATAAAAACACCGATAAATAATACGTTTATGGTTGCGAATGGCAAGAAATTAGAAATAAAAGATCAAGTGTTAATTCCAATCAAGATCTGACGCCTTTATAAATATATTCTGTTCAGATTAGTACCTGAATAATGATCCACAGGTATTATCGGGACGGATTTGATAGAGAAAAAGGGGTTTAAAAATAAATTACGAGCATACGATTAAGTGTTTACTGGAATCATCACAAGTAAAATATTTAATATAAACGAATCTAAGTAGGATTGAAAAAATGTCGAAACAGAAAACTAAAAAGCGTAATAAGAATATAGAACTTAAACTAGTTCCAGAGAAGAATAGGAAGATATATGTGACGTGCGCCGAAGAAAGGGGGCTTACTCTAAAAAAATCGAAATCGAGGTTTTTACACCTTTCGATAGTTTTTGAGTTGCTCTTTTTAATGAAACCATCGACAAAAATTTCCGAGCATTATTATGGCTAATAATTGAGTTGTTAGACATGAGAAATCGGGCTTTCGCTCGAGAGCTCGAGATCCCGTGAAACACCTACCACCGCTCAACACTGCAATCTACGGGTCTCATCTATACGCCGTCCGTGAGCCGCGCCGCTACATGTGTGAGAATGTATAGTAAGTGGAGAGGGAAGATTTCGTGAGTCTTCCCTCTCTCCTAAAAGTCGCGTCTGTCCGGCCGACTTCGACCGCTCGCCCTGAACAATCTCACTCTTCAGAGTAAGCCCCCTTTCTTCGGCGCACGTCACATATAAGGAAAGAGCAATAGAGAAGGAAATAATATCGACATTCGGATCAAAGGTTAGCTTACGAAATCTTATGCAAGAGACAGGGACAAATTTCCTACCGTTCGAAGTCTCTGCTCCCGTTCTACTTACCCAGCCCTACTAGTTAAACATTTATACCATATTTTATTTGAGCAAAGATTTCACCAACCATTTACGAAATAAAAACAAAAAATGGTAAATCAGTAAATAACTGAAATTTAAACGATATCAAGTCATTAAAGTTTAACAAATCATTGACTGAATCCTAAAGGAGCACAACAAAAAATTTACTCTAAACTGTTTTCATATACCAAAGTTGTAGATTATTATAGATTTAAATTAATGTTTTTAAATTACTAATACTTCTTGCATTTGATTGACAATTAAAATGTTATGTAATAAGTGACAGTGGAAATAAAACAAGATTTGGATAATAAGAGAAACACGGCTATAAGAGACTAAGATAGACTTCCAATTAAAATAAAATTTGAAATATTGAGGAAATCAGGTGATTTTAAATCCTTCTTATGTTTAACGTCTGGGAATATATTAGAACGAAATATCGAAAAGGCGGTTGGGTGGAGATACACCAAAAATTCAAGAACATCCTAAAATAAAAGTTGAGATAGAACAACTGGCCCTACAAAAGGGAAAGACAAGAAAAACTAACCCTAAAAAAAAGAAGAAAAACAAGTCGAAGAAGTTACTCAGGAAACGGACGACTCTTACATTGGAATTGACGTTAGAGAACAAGAACCCTGGTTTACCTTCTAAGGTGAGATAAATAAATGTGAAGAATTTTTCAAAACAAAGTAAACCTCACCCCAAACAGTTGTTCTAAGGAAGCCAAAAACTACCGAGTCCCCTTTTGTGAATTCACGATACCCTTGTCTCCAACCCAAATCTGTTCACTGCCTCATCCCGAACGACTAACCGACGACACTCCAAGGTGCCTTATCTAAATTACCCAAGTGCCACCCCACCAGCGCTTGCCTGTTCTCGGATTAGCCGCCCTGTTCGGGTTTTGTAGAGGATCGCCTCACTTGAGCTCAGTAAGTTTGAGAAAATAAACCCCTATATAATGTACCGTGACGTTTATTGCTGACTGCAGCCAACTTTACTATCCAAAATACCCTCTAATCTTCATTTGCGAAATCCCTTATAACTGCAACTGCGAAATGAAATCATCAATCGAAAATTTTGATGAAACACAATTTAATTCGAACATGATACAACGTCAGAAATAATTTTTATTTTTAGGCGTTAAATTTGTGGTCCTTATCAATTATAGTTAGATATTTAGATACATATAGTCACGTAAAAAGGATTTGATAAAATAAACAAAAATTAATTACAATATCTGGAAAACGCATACATGCATAGACAAAGTGATGAAATTTGGTATATTTATTTTAGCTTATAATATTTTTAACTTTTGAAATATCTGCTTTGTACTATAAAATTTCTAATTCTAACATATTATAAATTATAAACTGGAATAGTTCAAACAACGGCTTTATTTTTATCTTCAAATAGCGCAACAGACAACGTGGCAGAAAAGACCATAAATAATACACTGCGATTATTTTTCTTACAAATAAAACTTTGATCATTGAAATAACTGCAGCATATTCTGTTCGCCGAGTTTCTACTGACTAATTAATCACTAATTTTCTGTAATCATGAAGAAAGAATCTTATTTGAGTCTTGTTATATTTTGTGTGGTTTTGTTAAAAGGAATTGCGGTTCTGTTAGACGAGAATATTGGTGAGTGAAATTCGCAATTTACTTTATTCTAATGTATTTCCTTTGCATCCATTTTCGTTATTTTTAAATTCTCAGCATGTATGTTCTAGAAAGTATTAGATTTGTCCGAAATTTTCAGACCACAAATTGTTCTTTTTTACGTAGATTAATGTCGAAAGGGCTTAAAAATTTTTAAAATATTCCAACGTTTTTAATTTTAATGTTGTGTCACAAATTTGAAACATTACTTCCGTTTTGTTTTAAATGTTTACATGTTGTAGATATGGAGTGAGGAAATATTCAACTTTAAACGTTCCCATTTTGTCTCCATAATGTTTTTTTAGTTCAACATATCTAAATATACAGACGTATGCTGTCAATTCGAGTTGTTAAATATCAAACGATTCCAGTTTGAAATAATTTAATATTGGAAGCTTCCAGCTTTCGAGGTTTTATATTTTTATTTTATTGTAGTGGTATACTTTCAACGACGAAAGCATGATCGAAATTGACTTATAGTTTTGATATAATTTGAATTCATTTTCGATTTCTCCATGTACAGTTTAAAAGACCTTATAATTTCAAATTCTTAAATTTCCAAGGCAAACTAAAAAATGTTTTAAAATTTCTCTAGATTTTCGATTGTTTAATTCGAGAATTTTATAGTTAAAAAATCTACTTATTTATAGGAGTTTCAAATTCAACACTGGTATATTAAAATATACAAATTTACCAGTTTGATAATTCATCAATTGGAGGATTTTGAATTAAATTTTCCGAATTATAACATTTTCCTTTAATTTGGGACGAACAACTTTGCTTAGGAATCAGTTAAATTCGAACCATTTCTAGATTCTAAAATTCAAAGATTTGTAATAATAACTTCTAGATTCCTTTAATGTGATTAAAATTCATAATTATTGTTTCACAAAGACATAGGAGCTTCATAACTTCAACTGTAAAATCTTTAATATTTTTAGCCAATAAAAAACAACTGCAATTAAAAAATTAAAAGATAACCTTTCTGAATAAAATATTCTGGCTATCCCCCACGTTCGGATGTCAAAACGGATTGAAGTTCATGAAGGGATTTTCGGGACCGACGGGACATGTGGAAAGCGCCATGGGGCATTCCTGAAGCGTGTCTTCGTTTCATTACGTGTTTGGCGAACTTAAAAGCTTCATCCAGAATTACTGGATCTTTGGCGTCTACAGATGACGAAAGGTCATCCGCTAGACCTCGAATAAAAGCCTTAATTGCGGTTAGCGTAAGGGGGACGGTTGTTGCCACAGCTATTGCGTGTGTATGGGCTGCTTCAAGCGCCGCATTGCTTCCCCCTATATAAGAGTGCAGTCGGTCATAGTATTCGTTGACCGACTCACTTCGTTTAATAACAATATGGTATATTTCGATAAAATAGTACTTCAACGGCTTTCCTGGGGCAAAACGGTCCTTTAGTGGGTCGATCAAATCGGTGATCTTAGAACATTGTTTATTACGCGTGCATTCCCCAGCTGATCCAGTGAGCTTTCCCGACGCTGCGGTGTATACAATCTCTTACCGAGATATTCTTACCATCGTACATAGGGGTGTGCCTAGCAGCTTGTTGTATGGCTAGAGTATCCACAATTTACTGGGCCACTCTGATTGGATCTTGTATTTGGCTGAAATCCTATGTGCGCTCTCGAACTGTACATTTAAGTTATCGAAGATGCGTTTAGGTTGGGTTTAACGTTTTGTCGTTGATTTGGAGCATGACCGTTGCCGTTATTACGTTGGTTTTGATTTTCATTAACGACGTTTCCATCTTTCTCATTTCTATTAGCATTGAGGCCATTCGGCGCAGGCTACTACTATTTATAATAATTGGTGATTTTAATGTAAAGTGCGTGTACACGGCGTCAGCAATTTCTCTTTTCCTCTCAGTGCCGGCGCTAGAGTAATTGGGACCAAAAGCCTACCTAGATGCTGAAGGTCTTCCGTATTTCTGACTGTTTACATACCACGGAATAATAAATTATGGCATTAATTTTTGCTTATGTTTTTTTCAAAGGTGTATGGGAAAACCGTATACTTGGACAAGGTGCTTTATTACGAATACTCTCACAATTCCTCTTACCTGAACAAATCCAAGAGTGATTGTACTTGACATGACAAATAACGGAAATTTCACCTCTTGGATTTCTGTATCCACGAGTTCTATAGTACGAAAAACTAGGTTTCCTAGGGTGAACTAATATTCAGTTGTTTTTGTGAATGGAATTCGTAGACTATGTTCTGCAATAACGTTGGCAGGAATTATTGTTTCGAAACCCAATTCCACTGTACCACCTAGAGAAATGTCAGAATTTACATGCACAGATTTTGATATTTCAATAGTCGAGTGGCATTCTGTTATGTCCTATTCTTGGTTTAATTTATTGGCCACTTCACTCGCTTTTTTCAGCTAATATCACGACAAATTCAAAGTGTTTAAAAATTTCCTCGAGAAAGAACCTCGCAGAATTTGTATAGAAATTGGCTTTCGGCTAATTTGTTTTTAATTGAGGGAAATGTAGTTCATGTCATGGCGATCAAAAGTCTCAATGATCACAACTGTAAAAAATGAGGTTTTCGTGGTCTAGTTGGGGTTCAAATATCACTTTGTGTGTATTCGAAAAGGGTCAATTTTTAGAGTGTATGACATTTTTCTCTCTAGACACCTGAGGAGATTAGCTCCAGTTAAGCGAAAAATATATGCGCAGTACTCCTTGGTAGGTCGTCGGCATGTGCAGTTGGTCAAGGTGGCTCGTAGGCATGCGCAGTGGATCAAGATGTGACGTAGACTTGCGCAGTGGGTTATGGTGGTCTGTAGACGTGCGCAATAGGTTATTGCTGGTTGAATTTATGCGCTATATTTCACCGTAAACATCATGGTTTAAACTATGGTGCAGGCCACAATTACAGTCCTAAATGTAGGTATTTATATTATAAAGAGAGTTTTATTTTTAAAGTCGCAGCCCAATAATTTTTCAGGAAAGCCTTTTATGCTAAAATGATCGAGACAAAAGTTGTAGGGTTTGCAAGAAGGCATACGATAGTGACCTTGACTTTGG
>CAKNWT010332345.1:0-12558 GCA_932066315.1 Andricus coriarius
TGAATAATTTTTATGAACAGTTATGAAATCTCAAATGATATCGCAACACCAATATTTGTAGTAAAAAAATTTAACATAGGTTTATATTAATAAAAAGTTATTTAAAAAAATATTACCTTGTCAGCTTGTCGCAGACAATCGATTCGACGCATTTTTCCTTTTTGGTCAGGATTGCTTAGAACACACATGGCCGGCCTTTTTCCCGTGATACTTAGGACGAAGTCTTCTCGATACTCTTGCGTAATATCTTTTCTTAACTTTCCTAAAAGCCGCGAGGCCCATTTCTGTTTTACCTCCAGCTTCTCATTCTGCAAAAAAAAAATTACAATGATACTTTTATTGATTTTACCAAGGAAATGAACAACTCAAAATCCCTACGGAAGCCAGAAAAGAAAATTTCTGTTTTCTTTACTTCCTTATAATGTAAAGCAGGACATCCGTTTTTTATTTTTTTTTTAAAGTAATATCAAGTCATAAGATGAAAAATTCCAGGTGTTCCGCTTTATCCTACACCGTCCCGCTTATCCCCATTTTACGGCATAAGAAACATCGAACGATTTAATTTGGAAAGATAAAAAGTTTAAATGTTCAAGAATGTAACTGAGAAGTCATCAGTTTCCAAGGTGTGGAAGCGTGACGACTTATCGCTATTCCTCGATTGGGAAAATCAAGTGAAAAGCTCGTCGAACTTCTGTGTGGACAAGCGATAGTAGCGACGACCTCAAAGTGTGGAATATTCAGCGCACGTGATCGGCCCTTGCACACGTGGAATAGCAAATGCAGTGCACAAAGTCCCTGAGAAATGCATTGAAAGTGCGCGGAATGCATCGATGCAGCGCCAGTCGCGGTGCTATCTATCCAGCCTAGCCCGTGAACAGATTATAGCATTACAAGACACGTGAAATCGAAAAAAGGGGGAAAACAAAAAAATGAGAATAAACATCACATGACTAATTTTTTTCTCTCTTGCTTAGACTCTAAACTTAAATCGGACATAATTTGACTGCTTAGTTAACAAATCATGTTTTGAGTGAGAAATCAATCACTTCTACTGACAAATTAATTACTTTAGCAGATGAATCAATCAATATTCCTGACTGAATTGATTAGTCAATTGAAGTAACTGATTGTCTTTATAGTTGTAGAGTAGATTTTCCCCCAAAACAATAAGCCAACATTTATTTTCAATTCAACAATTTTTTTTCAGTTGGTAAGAAGCGACAGTAAGAAACAATTCCATTTCAGAAAACATTGTTAATATAAATATTTTTTGTAATTTCAAAAATGTTGGCATCACAAAAAAATGTTCTCTATTCGAAATTACATTGCCAGTAATATTATTTTGGTTACTAAAATCATAGAAAAACTCGATTTTTCAGAGATATGATTTTTGGTATTACAACTACCTTAATCGATTAGTCCCTTGAAGCGACTGATTCCTCTATCATATTTTAGGGTACAGATAAATCAGAAATTTGATGTAAAGAGATAAGAAAAAACTGTGCTTACAAGTATGAAAATAATTAAAAAGTGTATTTCAAATATGAACAGATCACTTTCTCACATCAGACTTTATTTAACCTTATTCAGATACTTTATATCTTGGTAGCATGTTTTAATTTTTGATTTTGAATGAAAACGGAATTTTTATCGCAATCCACAGCCAAGCCTACTCGAATTATAGGTTAGTACCACTTTGAGATTGTCAACTTCCGCATTAATTTTCTTAAACCTGGATAAATTTTCTTGATGAAACTTTTTTGGTTTCAATTTAGCAAAACTTCAGCTTGAGACTAGACTTTTGTTTCATCTTTAAATAGTGATTTCGATTTTACAGAATGCTTTTCCGCCCTCCTGAAATACACAACCATCGGAAATTGTGCGCACGACTCTTGTGAGCGCTATTAAAAATCACTGCTGACTTCAAACCACGATATTTCGGTGAAAAGAAGAGGTAGGGCATTTTTCTTAAAACAGTCCCAAAACTTATGAAATTTTACGTCCAGCGGTACCCATCAGAATTTTTTTTTAATGATACAGAACGTGAGAAGTTTAAAAACAAAATTCAAGATTTTCTCAAATTTTCTACCTCGAATTCAACTTTTATCACGACCTAGGGAAATTCTTTCAAAAACTTAAAAATTATACGACATCGAAGCTTAAGTCTTGTCTTCAATTTAAGTCCAGAAAACTTCAAAAGTCTTCATGAGTACCCGAGATATGATTAAAAATGTTCAATCGTATCTGAGCTCAATTACCTACAATTTAAACAATTACTGTATAATTGAGCTCAGATATGATTGAACATTTTTAATCATATCGCGGGTACCCATGAAGACTTTTTAAGTTTTCTTGGCTTAAATTAAAGATAAGATTTCAGGCTCGATGTCGTAAAATTTTTAGGTTTTTGAACAAATTTGCCTGGGTCGTGCTAAAAGTTGAATTTGAGGTAGAAAATTTGAGACAATCTTGAATTTTGTTTTTAAACTTCTCACGTGCTGTATTATTTTTAAAAGGTCGAAAAAATATTTCATGGGAATCACTGGACGTGGAATTTCATAAGTTTTCGAACTGTTTTCAAAAAAATGCCCTATCTCTTTTTTTCACCGAAATATTGTAGTTTGAAGTCAGCAGTGATTTTTAATAGCGCTCACAAGAGTCGTGTGCACAATTTCCGACGCTAGTGTACAGGGGACACGGGTCGCTGATCAATCTCTTTAGAAATCACCACAGGCAAAGAGCTGTACAAAGTTCACCCTTAAAATGTAGATATTCTATTTTTTCTTCAAGAAAATGTTTATTAAATAAAAATTTGGTTCTGGTTTTGATCCTTATTAAATATTTTTCTAGAAGTGTAAAAATTAAGAATGAATACTACAAGCTGTGCACATAGTGGATGCTCCCGTGCTTTCATCGCCATGTACGTATAGAGAGTGTTACTGTGAGAACAACTTGTTTTGTAGTGGGGTACTTACGGTGCATCGAGCATTAATCCGATCAAGTATGCTGAGTGTGAAGGAGTTTACGAATGGACAAGTGTCTTGACATGCGTTGCTTAGGTGCGGTACTTAACACCCGGTCGCATAATAATTACTTTTTCCTTTTTTTAAAGGATTGAGAGATTGTTGTGGAAACAATCTAACAAATGTGTGGAGTTAATTATTAAACAAATTATATAAGAAATTGTTTTTTATATAATTGCTGTTAAAATTGATTCAGAATTCGGAAATTGTTATCAAAAGGATACTTTTCATACTAATAACATTTTTATAAACTATTTTCTTGAAAACCAATTATACTACTTTAACAAGTATTATAAAAGAATTAGGTAAATTGAAAGCTGTGAGTTTTATGGAGGTTTTTGCATAGAAAAAAATAATTTTTGTCATTAAGTTTATTAAAGTGTTTTGCACTTGACTTATCTTTATTGCTTATCGTTTTTTGAAAATTTTTAAACGTTTTAAAAAGTTTAAGAAAAAAAAGTAACGAGCCTATTTGAGATAAGTTCAACCTAATTATTTGTTTGACATATTTGAAGTTATTGTTTAGAAAGTGCTGAAGTTCATTAAAAACTGAGTAAAAAATTAGAGTGAAAAAGTTAGATAATTGAGAACTGCATTATATGAAGGTTTTTGGATTGCAGAAACTCGTTTTTTGTCATTAAAGTTATTAAAGCGTTTTTGCACTCGACTTTTGTTTAATGTTAATGTTAAATATGAAATAAGTTTAAAATAGTTCTATTTTTATAAAAAATATATTTATTTGACAAAAAAAGAAACAAAAACAAAACTAAAAAATTGTGGGAAAACTTATTTTTATATTTTTTTATATTTATGTCTCTCCAAGTTTATAAATTTTGTTACGAAACGTTTGTTGACACAAAAAGAAAAAATAGGAAGATCAGTATATATGCTGCAAATGTTACTTATAGGCTCTGAGCGAAGGACACATTTCTGCACTCGTTTCAGATCACGATTCAAACATAAGATTTTATGACAAGGACACTAAAATTTCTTTGTGAGCGTGATATGAGTAGATATCACTTACAAGGTAACTGCAAAACTTCGTTTTTAAAATTTCTTGATTTTTTCGTGACTAATTTCTTATTTTCCGTGATCATTAACATATAAACACCAAAATTTTAATCTTGTTACATTTTTAATATAGTATCTTTTATAAATGGAATAAAACAATTTTTAATTAAAATTTATACATTTTAATTTATTAGTCTCAGAGCTGCTACAGTCTAATTTACTTCAAAAAGGCGAACTAGTTAAACCGAAAAATTGACTAATGTTCATTGATATTGTGACCAATGTTCTTTTGAATTTAAATGCATTCAAAACAATGCGATAAAATGTATAAGAATTCCAGGTGATTTTTAAGAAATTAAGGAAAAAATCATGACTTCGAAACAATTCAAATTAAATTTCAAATAATTGAAATAATTTATAAAAAAAATTCAAAAACTACCACGGGTTTCAGTCAAATTGGAGGCAATTTAGGGGAAGTTAAGAGAAATTATGTGAATTCGAGAAAATTCATAAAAATGTAAGGTGAATAGAAAAAATTCAAGTAAATTGAAGACAAGTGAAAAATATGAAACAATGCATTGAATTCAGTTAGTTCGAAATGAGTTTAAAAAAATTTAACGTGAATTTGACAAACCGCCTTAGAACTGACGTTGAGATTAAAATACTTCAGGATAAATTAAATTAAAATATTGAGAAATTTAAAAAAATTCATTAAATTCCGTGAAATTAAGTGACTTTAGACAATTCAAAAGAATATCAGACAATTTTAGAGAATCCATGATGATATAATAAGAATTCAGGGTGAATTCCGAATTAATTTAAACGAGTTGCTAAACAAAATGTGAAAATCTCTTCAAATCTTTCAAAAACTACGAAATTTCTCACTTCTCGTGAATTTCTTCTTGGAAATACATTAATATATTACAAAATCTTGCGAAATTCTATGAAATCTAATGATACTTCCTGAAATCGTGAAAAAAATTATACAAATAACTCAAGAGCTTTACAATCCCTTAAAATAATTTCAATATTTTGGTATCTCTTGAAACTATTTAACTTTCTTGATAATGTTGTGGAATTTTTGAAAATACCCTGTAATATTTAAAATCTTTGATTGAAATATATTAAAGATTGCTGAGAATCTTTTAAAATTCCTTCAACAAATTGCAGAATCCCTAGGAATCTTTAAAATACTCTAAAATATTTAAAATCCTTTAAAATCTTTTGATACCCCCTAAAATTTGTCAAGCTCTTGAAATTTTTTTAGAATTATTCAAAATACCATAAAATTGGTTAAATCCCTTGAAATCCTTTTGAATCCCTTGAAACTTTTTAAGCATCTCGAAAATTCCTTTGAATTTTTAAAAATACCCTAAAATCTTTCAGATCTTTTGTAATCACTTCAGATTATTGAAATTTGTTAAAAGTAGCCTAAGTCACTCCAAATCCTTTGAAATCTTTTGAAATTTTTTAAAGATCTATTAAGTTCCTTAGAATTTTCAAAAATACTATAAAACATGCAAAATTCTTTGAAATCCCTCTGAATTATTGAAATCAGTTGGAAATTCTTTTATACATAATCTTTTAAAATATCCTAATAATTGAAATCTCCGGAATTCTGATAATAGCCTTGGAATCTTCCTAAATATCCTAAAACCTAATACTTCCTATGGACTCCTTTTATATCTTCCGAAATTTCAAGACATTCCTCAAAATCCCATGAAAATTTGTTTGAAATCTCTTCGAATCATTCAAATCCTTGGAAATCTCTTAAAATATTTTGAAATCCCTTGGAAGTTCTTCAATCTCCTGAGACCTTTAAAATCCTTTGAATTCCCTTTAAATTAGTGAAATCTATTACAAATTTCTCGGTATTCTTAAAAATACCCTCAAATAATTCAAAATAATTACAGAAAATTCAGAAATAGGTATAAACCTGAATTCAACAGTGCTTAACCCGTGGATTAATTTATGAAAAGAAAAGTGACTGAAGTGATTTGAGAACAAAAGTGACTTATATTAACTGTGTGGCATTTTTTTTAAATCTCCAAGACTCTTCCCCAATTTCTAAGTTTTTCCCGGATCTGCGGCCATCCTGCATTCAGCTTCCGCAAGTACTATTTCACAAATAATTAAAACTAGATTGAATCTTCTCTAAACAGATTATTATTTTAGAAAAAAATTATGTTAATTGAGGGCAATGAACTAAATAAACTTCATTTTGGCTTGTTAATTTCCAAAGAGAAAATGATCTTTTGTCATTACCTATAAATGCTGTTGGAGTTTGGATTTCAGTTCCAAATGAAACAGACACCCGAAATTCTGCTATCGGGATGTAAACAAGGGACGCATCAATTTATAAAGCGTTTAGAGAGCATCGAAAGCGATCGATCAACCAGAAGGTTGTGGTGAAACCAAACCTGAACCCGATCGACATTCGACATTCGGCATTCGTCATTCGAAATTCGACATCAAAACTGAATGCTGAACGCGCTTGATCGGAACGCGTTTGCACGTACATGCAACCCTGGACAGTTTTCCGCAATGCGAACGACCGGCAGAGTGGGCACTAAAAAAAAATACCGAAAGTCGTAATTCCGAACTGGAGGCCGTGCGAGACAAAGAGACGCGACGCGGAAGGAGGTCCTCTGCGATTATTGGAACGCGGAAGAGCGACTGCACGTCTATTTCCGTTTTGTTTCTCTCCCCACCAATTCGTTCGCCCACCAACCCCGTTTACTAGGATTGAGAAAAGTGGAAGAAACAATCCACAAATTTTCATTCCAGGGAAAGAATTTAAAAAATGAGGCTGAAGTTCTCTTTTAATCGGTCAAAAAGAAGGTCGCGAAATTGTCATTTTTTATTTAACTAGATAACCAAAACATTGGAATTTTTTAAAAGAGCGAAAAAAACGTTCTGTTAATAGAAATCACCTTTTAAAGATGGAAAAAATCCACACCTGAAGCGAAGTATTGCTGAATTGGGGCAAAAAAAGTTTGATTAAATAAAGTTATCTAGGTTCGAGGGAATGGATGCGGAATTTCACAAACTGAAAGTGATACTAAGAAAAAATGTATGCATGGTTGGCTGCGGATTGTAATGAAAAATTGAATTTTCAGTTTTCAAATGAAATAAACACATGCTTCCGAGATATTGAGATCCTGAATATAGGTCAAAAATGTTTAATCAACCAAATTTAGCCCATTCCCGGAATAAGCGACCGAGAATTTTGAGATTAAAATTTTATGGGATTTCAAAATCGGCTTTGGATAGCGATTGAAAAACCAATTTTTAATGTTTTGCGAAAATAAAAACCTACTCCTGAGACACGGGGATGCTGAATCAGAATAAAAAATTTCGGATCCAAGAAAAATTATTTTGTTCCGAGAAGAATAAAATTGAAGTTAATGATATCACGGTATGACAGACTGAAAGTTTTAAAAAGTTATTACCACGTTAAAATTGTAACTAAATTGTAACTTATTTTAAATAATTTCTTTTTAATTATTGTTTAAAAAATGATATATCGGAAAAATCCATTTACCAAAATGTACATTTGATTTTTTTAAATCTTTTTTCTAAAACCTCATTTTCGGTAAAAATTTTGGTTATCTAGTTCACTGTCTTATCAGGGTGATCCAAGCAATAGACTATTTTTATTATAAAATCGATCAATATTAATATGTACTCTCAAACCTTTAAAATTAACATAAAAGTTTAAATGAGGAAAGCTCAGTTTAAAAAATAAATGAGGAAAAAAACTACTTGTTATCACATTTATTATAAATTGAGTTTTAGTCACTTCTTAAGAAACGTTCAAGGACCCAAAACATTAAGATTTGGGTCTATGGATGTAAAATTTGCAAAATTACGAAAAAGCTTCAGTAATTTTGGTAATTTTCTGGTATATATGGAAATTGTCGGAAATTATAGCATTTAATACATTTTTTAGAAATTGTTAATGTTTTACTGTTAAACGCAAGAAAATTGTTCGCAAAAACTGTGTGTCAATTATCTCTCATTTTTCGTAATTTCCAACATTTCCGATATTTACACGTAATTACTTTTGTAATTAAGAACTTCGCTCCTCTAATTTTGTCTTGATATCTGATCCATTGAATTATGCCCGTAAAATGCCCTAAACAGTGCAAAATATAAATTTTTTTTTTAATTCATGTCAAAGATAAGCTTTCTTCAATTTTTTATCATAGGTTTTTATTGATATTCGGTAAAACACAACTTTTTATGTATTTTTCAACTAATTTTTCAATTGCTTAAACCATTTTTTTTTAAATATTTTATCACCGGTCAATCATAAAAAGTTAGTATTTTTTTGGATTAATGATACAGTTAATGAATATTAAGAATGTTCACTATAGTTTTCTTAAAAATAAAAAATTAGCCTTGTTAAGCATGATTGGAAAACATGTATAAAAAATATGTGTGGTTAAAATTGTTTATTTAATAATAGTTATCTAGAGATTTATACTTGTGCTTTCTCTTTAGGTAAAAGTTGCGATTATTATTTAATCCTATATTGTGGTTAAGGCTTATTTTATTGCTTGAAATATTATCTACAAATCTCTGTGGTACGTGTTAAATTAAACAAGAATGACAACTTCTACCTAGGATTAAGCAAAAACATAAAACTCTGAATAACTATTGTTGAATAAATAATTTGAAGCTGAAATATTTTTTTTGAAAGTCGCTTTCATTATTCTTCAAAAAATTCGTATCGATCAAGTATGACTATATTATCCGCAAATTTATCAATTATTTTTAACAATACTCATTTCTGAAATTAATATAACTAGTGAAAATCCTTCCTTGAATTTTTTTCCAGAAACTCATGAAAAGTAAGTACTTACTGGATTTAATGATACTGTGAATGAATATTATGAGTAATATTATTTGTTTAAAACATTATGCAATTTTTTTACAATTAATAGTCTTTCACTTGTGCTTTTTCATAGGAAAGGTGGCGAAAATTCATTTATTTTAATTCTATTTCACTATGTCGCGTATTTTTAATTTTTTTTCCTTTAGAACGTGAATATTTTTCTTAATATTCATTAACTGTATTCTCAACCCCAAAAACTAATAACTTTTAATTATTTCCGGGGAAAAAATAATTTAAACAACTAATAATTGTTTCAATAATTGAAAATTTGTTTAAAATACTCGCAAAGATTTGTTTTAGCAAGTAATAATTTATACGAAAAAAAGGGTTTTAAAAAGCCGTCTTTGGCTTATGAATTTCACATGAAATTTTTATTTTTCATTTTCGGGACATTTTCTGGGCATATTACAAAGGGTTTGGGTGTAAAAACTAAAAGTTGTTGGGTGGAAAATGTTCCTTAAAAATTTCTTAATATTTGATTGAAACTTAATTTATAGAAAGTTAATAACATGTAGTTGTTTTCCTTATTTTTTAAATCTAAGCTTTTCCCATTTAAAACCACATTTTTAAAAACCTTGGACACGGGTCAATACTAAACGATTTGGATTGAGTAGGATCTTTAAAAAAAAAAATGCCATCAGGTATTTCAACAGATATATTAACACCCTGTTGTCTTATATTTCGGAAAGAAATTAAAAAAAAAGAAACCATGTTTTTATTTCCTAGGGATCAGCAAAACAGTATTTTCCTAAGCCTAAGGGGCGACCTCTAAGTTATTCTTTAAAAAGGCTATTTTTCTGTGGGTAAAGCTCATAAGTGCATAATGAATCCCCTTCCACCAAGATCAGTGTTAAGTACCTGGACCTCTGCCAGGTCCTTTATTTCGTTCGCGATTAAAGAAAGGAAAGTTTGGTATATCTCAATTACGTTATAAGAAAAAGCTAGACCTGTTTAGCTAATTTCACCATTTGAGGGGATAATTAAGCATCTCTTATCAATTTTCTATATAATTATATAATACACTTTTTAAGTAAATAAAACCTGGACTGATATAACTTTTGATAACTTTAGCAATATAAATGTCAAAGTTTATCTAAGTTTGATTTCACCTTTATCAGACACATTTATCTTTACGTGTCCCCTAACATTAGTTCATTGTAAATCTCAGAACGTGAACTGGGTTAAGCGAATTCCGCTCGTCCCTATTTAAGTTTTTTTTTCATAAGAAGAAATGAATACTTCTCTAATAGGAAGCAACGTAACTCAAATGGTAGCGTACTTGGATTATTTTCAAGTGTTATATGAAACACTAACGCTGTCGTAGGTTCAAATCCCGGTACAGAGAAATTAAAAAAAAAGAAAATTGTGGATTGTTTTTTTTTCTCTTCCATGGTTGAAAATTGTTTCAAATTTAATTTTTGACGAATATTTATGATAACTCAATTCTTCGTTTGTTCTCAGTAAGAAAACCCATTTTTTCAAACTGTACTCTTTACTCCACGTACAGTTCTAATATAATAAAATGTTCAGAAAAATAGTTCAGAGTAGTTTTAACATTGAAAATAACAAACAGTCTATTGCTACGGAATTTTCCGTGAAACTAACTTCTTTCCAGCTCCTTCACTTTCAATTTGTTTAAAACTGTTCATTTAATTTTAACACATATACTTAGGTTTAAAAAAGTTTTAAAAAATTCAACGTTTCCAAAGTTTGTCGAATTATTTCAAATGATTTCAAGTAATTTCAAGAGATTTCGAAGAATTTTAGAGCACTTCAAGAAATTTGGAGAACATTTAAAAGATTTAAAGGGGTTTGAAAATATTTCAGGGCATATCACAAAAGTTTTAAAGGTTTCAATGGATTTCAAAATATTTCAAGAGATTTTAAGAGATTTCTAGAGACCCCAAAGTATTTGAAAATATTTGAAGAATTATCGAAGTATTTTAAAATGTTTTCAGAGATTTCACAAGTTTTCAAATTATTTCTGCAGATTGCAATGGGTTACAGAGGATTCCAAGTGACTCCTAAACATTTTACGGAATTCTAGAGAATTTCTAGGGATTTCAAAATATTTTAAAAGATTTCGATGCGACTAATAGGGCGTATTAAGAAAATAAATTTTAGTCTTTCCTTTTCCGGTGAGCCTAAAAAATTTCAAATGGGTGACAAAATGACTTCCTAACAGTTTACGCAAGAAAGAAAAATTATTATAGTTCGCACAACGAGGTAAAATGACAATATCAAGAAAAATTATATCTTTCTCGTTATTTTCGAGCTAATAATTTTTTTTGTGATCATGTGAAGGGTAAAAGTTGTATAATCTAATTATGTAAGTACCTACATAGGATAGGCCTCAGAACAATTATTTTATGTTTGCGGACTCAAGTTAAAGTACCGAAAAATGGTAAAAATCAAGAAAAATTATACTTTTTTTATTATCAAGAATTATATTATTTTTTTAAACTCAAGTAACAGTATCAAAAATGGTAAAAATCATGAAAAATTTAATTATTTTCATTATTTTTAAGCCAATACTTTTGTTCAAACTAATATCATCATAGTCACAACTTTTTCCAATCACCCGGATCAGAAAAAAGTTATTGGATTAAAAATAAAGATTAAAGTAAAATTTTCTGTGATTTTTACCATTTTCGAGAAATTATACCATTTTTGGTCAATTTTGTAGGTCCCGTGGAAATATAAAAACCAAATTTTTTATTTCTTATACGCCCTAATGTATAAGGATTTCAAATAATTTCAACAGATTAAAAAAATTAGGAGGCATTTCAAATAATTTTAACAAAATTTATGGGGACTCACGAGCTTACAATATTTTTTAATTTGATTAAGACGGATTCAAAAGTTTTTTAAAGCTTTTCAATGCATTTGAAATTATTTCAAGTGATTTTATGGGGTTTCAGGAGATTTCAAGACATTTGAAAAAATTTCGAAAGGTTTAAAAGGTTTCAAGAGATTTAAAAAGTGGTCAAATCCTCATTTAACACTAACGCGTAAGTATTTCAAGTTGAAAAAATATTAATTTGTATTTTTTTATAGAGTTGGGTGGCCATTGTATCGTTAGTTGAATATTCAAAATTTTGTTTATTTTTGTTTCATGGTTGAAAATTCAACTCTGTTGTTGAACATTCGTCTTTTTGGCTTGAAAATTCAACAGTTTGATTGAAATTCTTTTTCTTTCTTAAAAATTATCTTTTCGATTTGGAAAATTCATCTCTTTCTGTAGAAATTTCATCCTTTTTCGTAAAAAATGCAACTATCTGGTTAAAAATTAATCTGGTTCAGTTAAAAATGAACTTTTTCTGTTAAAAATTTACATTTTTGAATTGAAAATTCAACTCTTTTGTAGAAAGATCGTTTTTCTTTTCTTGAAACTTTAACAAATTGGTAGAAAAATTGAAATATTTTGTTGAAAATGTATGTATTTGTCTAAAAATGCATCTTTATTGTTAAATCAAAACGTTTTTTATTTTTAATTAAAATCATTGTTTGGTTAAAAATTGAACTATTTTGTTGAACATTCAAGAATCCGGTTAAAAATTCATACTTCTTGGTTGAATATTCAAATGTATTGTTAAATGTCTATTGAGAATTCATCTTTTTTTT
>CAKNWT010332346.1:0-20402 GCA_932066315.1 Andricus coriarius
CGAGATTCAATACATACCACGCGTATTCCATTTCTTATAATTTTGTTGCGAGCGGTAAGTGTTTCTGGCATATTTGTGATTATAATAAATCTGGTGGCTTTCAAAATAAAACTTTATGAGGAAATTGCTAAAATACAAGTTTTCGAAAATCATTTTTTCATTGAAAGGTAGTGCCTTACCAATAATCACACTCAGAAGATATGTAATACATATTGCCATATATTTCTAAAATAAAATAAAAATGTCAAAAAGTAGGGCTTTTCGCGTCGAAAGAAAACTCAAAATTTCTAATATGTACGCTCGTCCAGAAAATACAACCTTTTGAAAAAAATGTCAATATAAAATAAACAATTTTGAAAATTGTAAATCTCGGAAATTTCACAAGTTCGTGGTTTGTATGATTTTAGCTTCTTTGAGACATAAAACTATAAATGTTTAGAAAAAAATTACATTTTGAACGTTTTATTTTATAATATAAAAAAAAAGATTTGCTATCTGAAGAAATAGTATAGCGAGGAAAAAACTCACAGAAAATCTCTCTAATAATACTATGAATCTAAAAAAAATCAATAAAAAATCTATGATGGCTTTTTTGAGGAAATTCGCTTTTTAGTTTTTTCAAGACGTTTTTGTAATATAAATTTTTGCAAGTTTCCTTCAGCGATCGAGAAGAGTGCATCAAGGCTTCATGTTGAAGAGAAGAAAGTGAAAATTTTTCAACTTGTTCCCAAGAAACAACTTTTTAAAAAAAATTTTCGTTAATTTTTTTATAATTCACCTGAATATAGATAATAATGTACGTAAATATAAGTTTTTGAAATTTTTTCTTTTGTAAAAAACAAAGAAATCCGTGTTTCACGTATTTTATAGTATAGGTGGAAATGTCAGGAAGGTTAGTATAGCTGGGTACGTCTTGATATGAGAATATATACGCCTTTTTGGAGAAAATATTCCAAACGTAAAAGTAAGCTATAAATGTCTGAATAGTAAAATTTTTCAAGTGTATAATGCATTTGCGCAATTCTGTTTTTATCCTTTTATAGGTTGAAGACCTTTCAGTTTCTGGAAATGCAATCAACTATCCGAAATTTGAGGTTATAATACCCGATTCGGATCAAATCGATCTGACACATCAACACCACAAATTTTTGGTATTTTTTTTTATTTCGTGATACTGAAAGGTCGTCAATCGACAAAAGAATGGAACATAATTGAGAAAATACATTTTACACTTGACAAATATTACTTTTCGTACATTTATGACTTACTTTAACGTTTAGAATATTTTCTCCAAAAAGTCTTATGTACTCCCATGACGTCATGCTAAAATACTCAATTCAAACCAACGAGGGCTTCCCGCTCTTCGGGCCTCTTTTTAATTGGTCAGCCACTGACGCAGGCGAGACCGTACAGGAAGCGTGGTGGGGGGTGACGGAACAGCGCCACTTGGAATATCCCAGCATGGGGGACTTGGAATAGGTAAGTCTTGGAATATGTCGGTCTTGGAATAAGCAAGAGTTCATTGTAGTTTAAAATAGGTAAGTTTTTCAAAATTCATTGTCACTGAAACTTCATTACAAATTCAAATTTTTTCAAGTTTTTCATTAATATTCTTATAAATGACCAAAAATGGAAAGCAAATATACATTAAAAGAACCAGTGGATGTTTCATTAACAGTTGCGAAAGTACCCCACCCATCTCTACCCCTTAATCTAGCTGACTCACCCGTGTACAATATTGAAAAAAAAGTTTAAAATAGATGAATTTTAATTAGTACCTATATAAGGTAATTTTAATATTTGTATTACCAAAAAATATTTTAAAAACATTCAGTGTTACGTTAAAATATTGTTTTATTTATTTCTAGGAACACTTCATCATGTGTACTGCATACAGCTTTTAATTCTTAATTTTTTAACACATAAATATATGAAATATTATGAAATCAAACGACGGTAGATAGCGCTGACGTCGTAATTCTCGCTACTATTTAAATAGAAATTTAGCCATTATGAGCAGAAAGATTATCAAGGCAAGGTTAATAACCTAAAATCATCCCCGTTTCGCGTTAAGCCTAACCGACAAGATCAATTTTTGTTGCAGCTTATAATAGTTAGACTCTTTGTTTTCAAAATCGATTAAAAGTTACAAGAAGCTTTAAGCAAAACACACAAAAATACCAAAAATAAAAAAAACATCAAAGATTCTTGAACACATAGAAAATGTTTCACAAGAGATATGCCCATGTATGATCTTAAGTTGCATTACTCATCAATCATCGCATTCATAATGTTTGGTGACTTGAAGGCGGTGCGGAACCGAAGATTCAGACGATCCCTTCTTAATATTGGTTCAGTCACTTTGGCATGATTGCCATCTAAGCGAATTTTAACTCTTCCATTATACTTATTATCATAAGCCGATATAGTAGGATCAATAAATGCAAGTAAAATAGTTCGTCGGACCACTCCAATTATGTATTTACGATCATCATCTAATCCTACTTGGTAGACGACGCCTGGTATTAAGTCCTGATTACGAACTGTAAATACGTAACTTTCTCGAAGATGAACATTAGACATTTGAATAGGAAGAGGATGAACCGCACTTCCTTTATGTGGCCGGGCTAATACTGCAAAAAGAAAGTTTAAGTGGGAAATAGTTTATCTATTAATTATTAAATTAGTTCAATGAATCAAAGTTTTTATTTTATAAACATATCTAATTTATATATTAGACATGGAAAGTTTAGTACTAGAATGAAGAGTTTGAGGTTTGTTCATATATCTATAAAGCTCTTAATTTTGAAAGTTTTCTTTCACTAAAAACATTCAAACAACTTAACTTTTTAGATATAACTGGGCGTTTTAGCATCGAATGAACCAGAAATAAAATTTTATTAACAACGTATTTTATAGGTTTTAATATTTGATATTAGTATAAAAATAAGGATTAGGTATTTGAAAAGGGCAACTTCCGTAAAAAAAAGTTTGAATGGCGAAGGTATGGGAATAAATTTGGAAATATCTGTCTAAATCATGGCTTAGCAAACGCTGAACACATGTTAATTATTCTTAACAACATGCAAGTTTTTGAGAACATAAGGCTGTGCTAGAAATTAAAATCTTAAGTTTGCCAATAGTCAACACATCTCTTTATAGTGAGTCGTCGACCCGGGTAGACCAGATCATGCACTAAGTAGCGCGAGTCGCCATCTACGAGAACTTTCTAATAATTTACGTTGTGCCAATTGCCGAAAAAACTTCAAATATGAGTCGAGCACCCGGATATAATGGACTGTGCACTAAATAGTTCAAGACGTCATTTACGAGAAGTTTCTTGAAACCCCACTCTGAATCACAGCCTACTTATCGGGTCACAAGTCTGCGAAATCTTTTCAAACTTGACCCATTCTTACCTAACTTGTAAATAGGATGTTCTCGTTGACTCACAAGAACGCCAACCCTTCTCAATCTTGATTCATGTTTATCCCAATCTGAATAAAAATGTGCTTTATGGTAGACAAGGTAATGTATTCAAACTCTTGACCCATTACTACTAAACACTGCATTAGATTGTTCTCGCTGGGTCGCAACAAGTATCAGTTATATAATAGTAAAAATCCTCGTCAAGGTCGAGGAGGAAAAAAAACAGGTATCATATAAAAGATAACTAATGTAAAAAAGCGATAAAGACAATAAAATCATTATTATTCACTTTACAAAACTTGTTAATACATCACTAATCAACCGCTCCCTCCAACCGCCTGAGAAAAATTACTAAAAAGTAATATAATGTGTACAAATAATAGATTCAAATAAAAAAAAATCAGAAACAACGTTCAATGAGATTAAAATATCATAAATATACGTTGAATATATAAATATAATATAAATAAGGCTCGTTTTTTTTTGCTCTGAATAAATCGAAGACCTTCTGACCATTTTTTGGTATCTTCATCTGCCATCCAAGGTACATATTAGCATATCTCTGACGTCTTGATTTGATCATTCTACAGTTACTTGACTTTGAGAATGTCACGGATTACCAGGAACAATTTTCAAACTATTCTGCATTTCTTTGAGATTTCTGATAATGTTATCTGCAAATTCTCGTCCATCATCACTCTGAAGAAAACATGGAGCCCCGAGCATACAGAAGAAATCGATAAGAGTGGATGAGACCTTTTCAGCAGTTTTTGTTTTCTAAGGTCGTAAAAGAATATACATTGTAAAATACAATTAAAAATTAATCTTTTTTAGCAGAAAATTAAAAAATTATGTTGAAAATTCGTTTCTGTTAGTTGAATGCAGTTATTTTATGTTTTTGGTTAAAGATTTATAACTTTAGTTGAAAATTGTTTTTTTTTTTGGTTGAAAATTAATTTTTTCAACATCCCAACAATATTTCTGCTAGCTTGAAAAGAGTCGGGAATTTTTAAGAACAGTCTAAATTTCACGGTCAGATGAAAAATCGAATTTTTCGACGATAGCCCTTAAATGGCTACAGCATCTTCGGATTGTTTTAGAAAATGTTAAACTTCGGCTTTTAATGAAAATTCGAATTATACGATTATAGCCTATGACTTTTGCGTGATTTCCAGGTTTTCCCTGACCTGAGTTGGCCCTGCAATATCGATAATGTCTTTACTGGTTATCACTAAAAAGCAAATAAATATCAATGATATAATCAGAATCAAAATATAGTAGTTAAATTTTCCATGTTTAAAACGGACTATATTTGAGATATGACCTGGTATCTGATAAGAAATTAACACAAGCGACGAATGTCGAATTTTTATTTTGGCAGAAATTTCCATTCCACGACTACAAATTTATTAAGATTTGCCCTTCCTTTTATAAAGTTTATAAATTTTGTGGAGTATTTTTCTGGGTTTGAAGATGAGTTAAACGCAAGATTTCTCAAATTATGAGTAGCGTGTCAAAAATTTGAATCAACAAGTTCACTTATGCCGCGTTTTTAAACAGAAAATTTATCCGGCGTTAGAAGTTTTCTGTTTCTTAGTCATCATTTATTTAAAAACAACTCACAGACTGCATAATACTTGCATAATACCTGTTGGAATTTTCTTTTTCTTTTTTAATGTAGTCGCAATTTCAAACCGAAGTGGGCAATTGTTTAATTCATATTATGGATCGTATTGCAAATATTTTCTTAAACTGGGTAAAACTAAAATATACTGTATTCACCAATATATTGCAGTTTCAAGCAAAGAAAATTATTCTATTCTGCAGATTAATTTCTTTTTAACCTCCATGAAACAGAAATTCTGTTTCTTGAAGAATATATATCATCTCAATTTGAAAAAGGTCCAGTGCACCATGGTTTTTGACTCGCCATTTGGAAATGTGTCCGTTACTGCCCAACTTAAGATTTTAATTTTTAAGGCCGGCTAATGTTCTTTAACACTTGCATGCTGTTACAAATATTAATTTGCAATTCGCGTGTCCTAAGCATCAGCCGTGACCTATATGCTTTAGCCAGATATTTCTCAATTTACAGTATTCCTGAGCCATAAAAACTGTTTTCACGCGTTTAAAATATCAATTTGATAAAAAAATTCAAAAAATCATTTACTTTTCCTACTTTGGCGATGATGTCGGCTCACAGATTAGAGGAATAATTTGCAACGTAGATACAGTAAGGTCAAATAGATTATGTGTATTAATAATAATTATTTTCCATTTGAAAGCAAAAAAATGTTTTCGCGCCATCTTGGATGTTAGAAACTTAAAAATGTAGCATAATCGCGTTCTCTCAAGAAAACTTTTCGATTTCTCATGCTTTCAATGCTTTCAGACAGAAAATAAATATACTGTAATTAAAAATGCACTTTAACTTATAGAAACTGTTATTCTTACCAATAGGATTATGAAAAACGGCAGTGATGAAACAAAGAATACCAATTATGATCCGCATTTTCTTGAAATATGAAGAATATAGATACAAGCGTAACTAATGAACATCCTTCAAAATTGTTCGTATTTCTGTTGGAAGAATCTGTTTCTTCTACGCTGAAGTAGCAAATATACTTTAGATGTATGACATTATTATTCACAATTTACATGGGTAATAAAAGAAGTTATTGCGCAATAGAAAGGTCAATATTTCTTTGAGAAACCTGATAAAATGTTATCTTCTGATAACAAAGCAGGTATGTACACTAATTTATATTATTATACACATTATAGGTTTATGATTAGGGTAAATAGCGAAATGGAAAAAGATTACAGAATTACGAAATTGTTTACTTCTTTTAGATTCATATTCTCAAGGAAATGATTATTTTGTACTTATGTACTAATCGGGCCTCTGCTGAATCAGAGCTACATCTACAGCTTGTTTGTGCATGAAAATACGGCGACCAAATTTCAGCGTTTGTGTCAAACCACGTTTTTCCGCCTTTTGTCTACACTTCTTCAAAAAATGTATATATATATTTTTTTGTGGTTCATATAGTAACTACGAGTATGATTTTTGTAAATCTATTCGGTTTTTTCATTGGAGACCATTTTTTCGAAAGTTATCATGTCCGCCGTTTTGCTTCTGGAAGCGGAGATGGTTGGACATCCGCCCTTATACCGTGAATATTTGTGGCTCTACGAAACAAAAATTATTTGTCGGGAGAAATATACGTGGACGAATAAATCCTGAAAGTTCTAAAAGATCCCTTGTTGCCTCGTCTTCAAAATCATCTGACAAAATTACTCTCATTTCCAACCCTCTACACCAGACGACCCCCTTAAGAATTAGTGATCCAATTTTAATTGCAACTTTCCGCCAAAATTTTGCTTCCTAAATAAATTTTTCAATGTCCTGAACAATGAAAAACAAATTAGTTATTCACTTTTTTATTTAAACATAATGATTACATGTTTCTCTTATTATTTGTAGAAAAAAGTGGCAGTGATTAACTATTGATTGAATCAATTCTTTTCAAAGTAATTAAGATGCTTTCAAAAAAGTCACATTCCTAATTGTGTCATCTGGTCTGTTGATTAGAATTTTTCTTACAAAAGCACCTGTTGTTGAATCTTTTCTCAGGAATGAAGAAAGATATTATTTTATCTCGGTTGTTTTCTTGAAAATTTGTTATTTTTTATAAAAAATTATTACAGCATAATTGAATAACAGACTCAGGACAAGGGTGATACCGGTTTTTTTATTTTTCATTGTAAAATACAAAAATCTGCCAATGGTTCAAGATTATCTGGAGCTGTTAATGAACCTAATTTTTGGAATAAATATATAAGTCCATTATAATATTTGGTAAATAATAATGTTACTATAGCCGACTTTCCTGGGTACACAATATTGCAAAAATGTTTGAAATATAATAATTTTAATTAGTACCTATATTAGGTAAATTCAATATATGTATGACTGAAAAAAGTATTCAGGGAATATTCAGTGTTACATAAAAATATCGTTTTAATTATTTCTAGACAACACGTCATCCTAAAAAACCTTTTTTTTTTACATTTTCATCATAATGAGAAGGTGTCAGTTTTATGATGGTGTCTGTCTTCGTTGTCGTCTATATGCTGTATAAGGTTTGATAGCCGGCTCATCAGATTGGATTGTGCTTTGGCACACGATTTAAGGGACTAACAATAAAGGTCGTGTTTTTTTACCAACGGTTCTGGTTTTAACCATAAAAAAGACTAAGAAATGAAAAATCTCATTTTGCAATCAAAATATGTGATCCGTGTGCATACAATATGAAACAATGATGAAAGAAATAAAGTTGGCGAGTAAAGAGAAGAGTATAGGAAATTTTCAAGAGTTATAAAAAGTTTAAAGTGATTTTAAAGAACTGGAAATATTTTTGGGAATTTGGTAGGTATTTGTTTCAACAATTTCAAGGGATTTTAAAGGATTAGGAGAGTTTTAAAGGATTAGGATACTGTAAAAACTTTTACAGCATTTTAATAGATTCTAAGGAATTTTCAATTGGTTTCAGTAATTTAAATGATATCAGTTGATATAAAAAGATTCTGAGTTATTTTTTAAAGCTTTGAAAAGTTTCAAGTGATTTTAAAGATTTCAAAGAACTTGAAAGATTTTAGGGCATTTTTAAAGATTCGAAAGAATTTTTTATTTATTTAAATAATTTGAAGAAAAAATGGTAAAGAGCTTAAAATATTTCAGGGAATTTTGAAGTATTTCAAGGAATGTTGTATTTATTTCAATAATTTTAAGAAATTTTTGAAAATTAGGAATATCTTACGGAATTTCAAAAAAATTAGAGGATTTGAAAACTTTATAGTTTTCTTTAAGATTCCAAGGATTTTTCATTTAATTTCGAAAGCTTAAAAACGTTTTAAGTGATTTTTAAAGTTTTAAAAGGTCTTGAAATACTTAGTGACTCCAATGCATTTTTGTTATTTGAATAATTTGAAGGAATTTTAAAGGATTTGAAATATTTAATGCTGTTTTTAACATTTTTATTTGATTTTAAATAGATTAAGCAAATTTCAAGAACACAAGGAATTTTCAGTTGATTTGAGTAATTCATTTCAGAGGATTTTAAATATTTTTGAGAATTTAAAAAAATTTCGAGGTATGTAAAAAAAAATTCAAGTGTTAAGGATTTGAAAACTTTTAAAGTATGTTTAAAGATTCCAAGGAGTTTTCAATTGATTTCAGTAATTTAATTGATTTCAGAGGATTTCAAATATTTTTGAGTATTTTAGAAGATTCAAAGACATAAAGACATTTTCGAAAGCTTGAAAATGTTTCAAGTGATTTTTAAAGAATCAAAGGATTTCAGTGATTTGAAAGAATTTCAAAGGATTCGAAATATTTTAGGGTGCTTTTAAAAATTTCAAGGGATTTTGAAAAGCTTAAAGAATGCAAGGAATTCCAAAATATTTTGAAGGATTTGAAATAACTAAATTGATTGGAGTGTTAAATTTTGTCCAATTTATTTCCATTTTTTTAATTTTTACTTTAATTGTTTGAAGTTTTATGAATTGAATTCTCCGGAATGCTTTAAAATCAAAAATAACATTAGTCACACTATTCATGCACATATTTACTTTAGGTCACTTTTTGGATTAGAAATGAGTCTTGCTGCAAAAAAAAATACTAATAAAAATTATTGCTTGGCACTCGCGAGTTGTTCTCTGGAAATCTGCTTTTCGGGAACTTTGCATTCAAAATACAATACTTTCGAATAATTTCCAATTCGACGTTTTTGTAGGGCAATTTCTCTGCTTTTTTCGGTTTGAATCGGTCACTTTTTTCAAATAAATTAGAGTGTGGCCGCCCTTAGAATAATAAATTACAAATTCAGGCCTCGGGCTCAACACACTATTGACACTATTTGAAACTTTTTTTCAAGCGATGACGTTATTTTCCTACTATTTTGAAAAAAAACACTGAAGACACTATTTTCAAATCAAAAACACGAATTTAGCAACCAAGATGGATGTTTCAAACAATACAAAAAAGTCATAAAAAATGTTAAATTTCCAAGCCAAAAACATAAACTTTCAACAAAACTGTTGAATGTTAAGCTAAATATTTGAATTTTCACCCAAAAAGATGAATTATCAAACAAGAAGATTAATTTTTTATCAGAGAGGAAGAATTTTGAATAAAATATGTACATAGGATAGAACAAAAATTTGAATTTTCAACTGAAAAGATTAATTTTTTAACAAAAAAGACGATTAATTTTTAGTTTAAATTTTTCGCTTTGAATTTATTTGCATAAATAGTTGAATTTGAAACCAAACTACATTTTTAAACGACAATTAAACAATGATCACAAGAAAAAATTTAATAAAAAATTAAACTATCAGATGAAAACAATGCTTCATAAAAATAGATATAAAAAGTGACGTAAAATCCGGCGACGAAAACCAAATACGTTGTGCAACGTTTTTGTACATACATTTTTTATCTGTATAAATAATCCATGTGAAATTCGAGATGTTCTACACGTACAGTCGCAGAATATATCAGGGAGAAAAAATTTTTGTTTGAGTAAATAATGCGAAACGTTAGAAAAAATTATTCTAAAAAGAATTAAAAACATATTTTGGGTAGGATAATAATTCTAACCTTTTCTGCTACGTCACGTTGTCAAATGTGTCGAGTGCAATAATAGCAAGCAAAGTGGAGTAAGAATTAGAATCGGTAACAAAAAAACAGACATGAAACATTGTTCTTGCTTACAAAACTTCTTTGAAATAGCGTAGACTATTGTGAAAGAACTACTACTTATTTGCCAGCACATAGTAAAAAGTATCTGAAACAAGTGGAATCGCAATTTCACTCCATTTTAATGAACTCAAACGATCGTTGATAGCGTTGATTATAGATTGCAGCTAATAATAGTTAAGCACATGGTTTTTAAAATTGTTGAAAAGTTACAAGAAGCTTCCATAAGAGGTATGCTCATATATGCTCTTCCGTTGAATTATTCGTTTAAAAACGCCGGCATAATGTTTGGTGACCTGAAGGCGGTGCGGAAGCGTAGATTTAGAGGATCCTTTTTCAATATTGGTACAGTCACGTTGGCATGATTGCCATCTATGCGAATTTTAACTCTTCCATTATTTCTTTTATTATGAATTGCTATATTAGGGTCAACAAATGCAAGCAAAGCTTCATGTTTTAATATTCCAATGATGTATTTACGATCATCATCTAATCCTACAAGGTGTAAGCCTGGTAGTAATACGTGAATAGGTTCTGTACGTACGAAATCTTCGTGATAATGAACATTATGTAGCTGTATAGGAAGAGGGTGAACTGCGTCTTCTTTATGTTGTCGAGCTATTACTGCGAAAAAATATTCAAATATGAAATCAGTGTATCTAATAATTATTTAATCGAATCAATGAATCACAGTTTTCATTTTACAAAACTATGTAATTGATACATTAGACATGGAAACTTAAGTATTAGGAGAAAGAGATTAAAGTTCGTTCTGTCATCTATAAAGCTCTTCGTTTTGAAAGATTGCATTCACTGAACAAATTCAAACAACTTAAATTTTTAGATGCTATTGGACGTTGCAGCATGGAATGGACTAGAAGTAAATTTTTGATAACAATGTATTTTATAGTTTTTAATATTTCATACTAGTGTCAAAGAGGATAAAGCATGGGTCACGGCTGAATAGTACCATGGCTCAAGCCTTGATGTTGCCCGACTGCCCAATTTTTTTTCACAGATTTAGATTCTCCTTCATGAAATGCGTAAGTTGTATTCGAAAATTTTTTTTCGATTCGCGAAAAAAAAAGAAACCACCCTCCAATGTCTCCTCGGGGGGTGGGGTGGGGTTAATTTTGTTCAAAGACGCTTTTCTCCTCGAAAATAGATAGTTTCTATCACGGATATTTTTTTCATAGGATGCGTATGATTGTAAGATATTTCGATGTCTCAAGTTAAAAAAAAACACCCTGTATATGAATTCTCATGGGATGCCATTTTCTCTTCTGACAAATGATATAATAATTAACACAATTGTTGGTCTTGCACGTTCAAAATGAGTGACGGAGGGTTGGTAGTTTAATTATATTTCAACGCGTCAACTGCTGTGCGGCTCATATTTTACAATACAAAAAACTGTAGATTATAGATACATTAATACATGGAGCAAAGATTTTGAGTTATTAAATGTTAATATACTGATTTTTCCATGTAAAATTATAAAGTACATATTATGATCATAGAAGAATAGTTTTGTGAAACAAATGAAATAAATTAATAGATTTAAATAGATACAATAAGTCGTCCTATAATCCTGTAAAACAATATTCATCAAAAATTATTTTGAAAAAATTATGATATTGAAACCTAGGTATTATGAACAATGCGGAAATCAAATTCAAAATGAAAAAATGATAAATCAAGCAAATAAAACTAACTTTTTGGTGTACGTCATTGACCATATAAAACAATATAAAATCAAGGAAAGACGTTGGACTTCGTTTTCAAGACACGTGTATCATTAATGATCTGTGATTCACACGGTAAACTAATATTAATTATATCTGTTATCTAGAGCCCTTGTATTGTGAAATATGGAAAATACATCAGCTGACGTATCCAGATTTAATTTTATTATCAACACTCCTTTATTTGTTTCGAACGTGAAAAAAGACAAACAATTTCGTAACTTATTACATCAATTGTCAGGAGACAACATTACAAATGATCTTTATCAATACGCTTTAATTATACCCGGTAAGAATTTTGTATCTATCAATAATATTTAATCAATATTAATTTGAAAATCATTCCAAAAAGATGGAATGATATTCGCGACCTTTTTTTAAAAAAATCGTAACCTAAAGACCGGCAACAACAAGGCCTGAGCCATTCTAGCATTCAGCCATGACTCATGCTTTAGCTAGATATTTGCCAGTTTATTGCTATGCTTGAGAAATAATATCGGTTCACAGATAAAAGGAATTATTTTTGAAATAGATAAAATAAGGTAGAATAGATTATGTGCACAAATAATCATTATTTTTTCATTTAAAAGCAATACCCATTTGCAAGTTTCACAATACTGCCTTCTTATAGCTTCAATAAATTTGAAAATGTCACTCAGTCGCGTTCTTTCAAGAAAACTATTCTATTGCTCATAATTTCAATGATTTCAAACAGAAATTAAATATACTGTAATAAAAAATGGACTTTTACTTATAGAAACTATTATTCTTACCAATGGGATCGGGGAAAACCACTACGATGAAACATAAAATACCAATCAGGATCTTCATTTTTTTATATGAAGAATATCGATACAAGCGTAACGAATGAATATTCCTCAGAATATTCACGTTTTTATCATACCCTAATCACAATCTAATTAGAACATAAAAATGACTTGTATTGAAATAATCTGTTTCTCCCACGTTGAAGTGGCAAATATACTTTAGTTTTATGACCTTATTCAGAACAATTTAAATGGGGAATAAAAGAAGTTATCACGCAGTAGAAGGATCAGTATTTTTTTTAGGAACACTGATAAACTTTTATCTTTCGATAAAAAAGAAGATATGCTTTTCATAGTACATAAGACAAAAAGTGCCCGCAATTCTGTTAAATTGTTTACTTCTTTTAATTAGTTAAATTATTTTAATTTTTAAAATGTATGCTGTAATTCTGTAATCTTACGTAGAATAAAACTTTGACATTTTCTTTAACTTAGAGCTTTCTTTTTTTTGATCAGCTGTTTGAATTTTTGCATACCGATAGGATCAGGGAAAACGACCACCATGAAACAGAGCATACCAATCATCATCTTCATTTTCTTGAATTGTAAAGTACATCAATACAAGCGTATCTAATGAATATTCTTCAAAATATTTCAATTTGTATTATCCACTAATGGAAATCTGATCATACCTTAAATATTATTTCTGTTTATATAATATATTTCGACCACGCTGAACTAGTAACTATGCTGGAGATTTATGACATCATTATGTAAAATATAAATGGGAAATAAGAGAAGTTATTACGCACTAAATGATCAGTATTTTTTAGACACCTGATAAAATCTTATGTTTTGATAAAAAAAGGCATGTACATTCATTTTATATAGTATGCCATTTATTATAAGGGCGAATAGCAAAATTTAAAAAAATGCAGAAGGATGAATTGGAATAATTTAATATAAAATCATTTATTTATTATGAAAGAAAGTACAAAGTGTCATCAAAGGAAGAACATATTAATTTTCTTACAGGCACGCAATTTTGTCAAATTATTCACTTCTTTTAGATCCAGATCCTTAAGAGTCAAATGAACACGGGTGACATGCAATTCCTGCGAAATATAAGCGGCGAAACACTGACTGACAAAGTTGAAAGAAATTTTGTTGATATGTTTTGGTCACGCCTACCTGCTGAGGCAAATGGGTTTGGCCAAAATGAATGCAAAATCGGAAAGCGGCGATTGAATTGTACTCACCGACTGTAATATGTTTGACGGTTTTAGCAGTTTTTCTTTTAAATTATTGGTTATAGCAAATATATAATTATGATTGAAGGTGTTGCGAAGAGAAATCGACCACTGCTTTTTTCAGACTGGATAAATATCTTCCATCTTCCATCATATTTATTCTGTATCTGTTCCAATAATTTCTTAAAAATACATTGTGGATCGTTTTTCCAGGCTGTTGATAAATGTCTCAAGATTACGTAAATTTTCAACGTCTCGCCAACTCCAGTACTCTTAAAATGCTTTTCCAATTCTGCGACGAGCTTTTCGCAGTCTGAAACCACTTCTATAGTGGACAAGCAAGCGTTCACAATTTTGTCCATCGTCTTGAAGAAATAAGCAAATGGTACTACTCTTATAGGTCCAACATCGCCGCTAGATTCTAAAATTTTATCAGGATGTCTCAGGAGTTCCCTCAATGCATTGCCTTCGAAAGCTTCTCCTTGATAATTTTTTGGCGATGACGCACAAACCTTTAAGCCAAAGCAAAGCTCGCTCTTTACCTAAAAGTGGCTCTGGAATGATGCATTTTTGTAGCACGCAGATATCATCGTCTTCATCAAGCAGTGGTTCATTTACGATACTATGACACACTATTGCAAACTTTTTGTCCTTTTTCAGGAAAACCAACTTTTTGTCTTCGTTCAAATCACCAAAAGTTTTCAAAACACTCTCGTAATGATGATTGTCTATCGCATCAGAATCATGAATCGTTGTACTTGACATCGTACCATTGGCTTCTTCATCATTATTCCTTAAGCAATATAATGGCACAAAACAGTATGGACAGGGAAAGGAAGCTGCTGCTGTTTCATGTCGATTTACAATTATTATTAATTTAAAAACGGACATAAACCTGTACGGTATATCTTTGTATATCAAATATAATGTTGACATTGTCATAAGTTTCTTTTATTTCTGGGACTACACACAATAATATTAGTTTACGAACACCAGTCATTTTTCTTTTATTATTTGGCCATAACTTTTATTAGAATATTGCCAATAATATTAAGATGATCGATTACATTATCTAATAACTCAGAGGCATCTCAAAAGGCTAGTAAAATTTCTCATATGTTTCAAAGATAGACCATTAACGGTTCGAAAATCATCTAAAGTTTCTGTAGTAAACAATTTCGAAATATGAGCTTTCAATTTATCTAATGAAACATTAGTATTGAACCTTTTGTACTTAATGCTAATTTAGTAAGACCACTACCTTCCTCATTTACACTTAGTTTTTTCTAAAGCACTCATAACAATTTGTTCTTGATTTTCTTGTGGTAACTGTTCCATAAGTTCATTTACATTTTCGCGAGCGCTTACCTAATCACAAGTGTGGTTTTTTCCTTTGCTAAATGTAGAAAAACAGTTTTTACATATCAGAATTGATTGTGATCCTTTATCTTGAATTTCACTTTTATTGGAGTATTTTTCATGTGGATCAATGCCAAATAAACCATTACATTCATCTATTTTATTTGATAATTTTCGCTTATAAGCAGCACTTTTATCAATTATTCCGTGCCCATTTTATCTTGTATCATTGTGAAGTGAAATGACCTAATGTTTTTAACACTTTTACAAAATTAGACGGAAAGTAAATTTTCAGTGTAATATCAGTTTAACGTTTCCTCATGCGAAAGAAAACTCGTGAGGTCATGAAAATGTTTAAAATAACTCACCAACGTGATTTTTAAAAAACAAAACTATAATAAACTTTTAAGTTTGCTTAAATTTTAAACCGTGTATCCTATCCTTGAGGAGGGCGGGTAACGTTGTAGGCAATATGATGAGGGGTAATACATGGATAATTAAGTACAATTAACATAATCTATAACTCATCAGTGTGATAACATGTAACGTAAGGAATTCATTCGGTTAGGTACAAAATTTCATTAAATTTTGAATTAATTAATTAATTTTCTTTTAATTTGAATGACTTTTGTAAATTTTTAACAAAACTATGGCTTTTAACAAAACACTATAAAAATGAAAAATGATTGATTTTTTAAAACTAAACAACGTTTATTTGAAATATTTCTAGCTTTAACTAATATTTTTAAAGAAAATCTGCTATAACCGTCAAAGATGTTGGGCGCATTAAGTTAAAGTCCTATATCTAGCGAACCCGAGCAGATAGGATTTCGTTCAAAAACGATTTTGGTACTGTAAATGAGACCAATTCAATCCCCGCTTTCCGATTTTGCATTCATTTTAGTCAAACTTATTTGCCTCAGGAGGTAGGCGTGGGTCATGTTGAGAGCTAGGGTGATTTCTGCAAAGATTGATCTGCGACCCGGAGACTGAATCAATGATTTGTAGATTAATGTATATAAGTATGGATATAAATAAAGTAATTAACGTTAGGCCCAACAAATTTTATTCAAAAAGAGTTTACAGGAGAAGCAGAAGATAATTCTGACCTTTTCTACTAGATCACGTTATCAGCTGTACCAAGTGCAATAATGGTTAGCAAAATGGAGTAGAAAGCATAATCGGTAACAAAAAAACACAAATAAAACATTGTTTTTCCTTCCTAACCTTCTCTGGTCTAGCTTAGACTATTGTAAACGAACTCAAACGACGGTATAGCTAACGCCGTCGCCGTAGTTCTAGCTATTTAAAAACAAATGGAGCCGTTATGAGAAGAAAGATTACCGAGACAAGGTTAAGAACCTGAAATTGTCTCCGTTTCGTATTAAGCTTAACCGACAAGGTCAATTTTTGTTGCAGCTAATAATAGTTGGACACTTTGTTTTCAAAATGAATTCAAAGTTACAAGAAGCTTTAAGCAAGACACACAGAAATGCAAAAATAAAGGAAAACATCAAAGATTGTTGAATATACATGAAACGTTCTCTAAGAGGTATCCCCATATATGCTCTTACGTTGAATTATTCGTGTAAAATCACCGGTATAATGTTTGGTGACCTGAAGGCAGTGCGGAACAGAAGATTCAGAGGATCCTTCTTCAATATTGGTACAGTCACGTTGGCATGATTGCCATCTACGCGAATTTTAATTCTTCCATTATATCTGTTATCATTAATTGCTATATCAGGATCAACAAATGCAAGCAAATTTCCATATCGCAATATTCCAATGATGTATTTACGATCATTATCTAATGCTACATAGTATAAGCCTGGTATTAATATGTGATTAGGATTTGTAAATGCGAAAGCTTCGCATTGATGAACATTATATAGTTCAATAGGAAGAGGATGAATTGCGTCGTCTTTAACTGGTCGAGCTATCACTGCAAAAAGAAAGTTTAAATAATATGATTGTTTTTAGTATATTAGAAATAATGATATTTAATGAATCCTTTCAACACCATAAATATGAGATTTGTTAAGAATTTCGTATGCAAAAAAATATAATATGCTAGTCATTACGTAAAGTTTTTTTCAAAACCTTTTTATTCTTCCGTTGCAATATACAATTTATCTAATATTTAAACTATGCAGTAGCGCAAGTATAACATTTAGATTTTATTTAATATAAGATGGAGCGCCCTGCTTTGGGATCTGACTTTGCATTTCATAATATTATATTTTTAGCTTTGTAGAAATTTCCATTCCACTACCAAAAATTTGTTCTGATTACTCAGCAATCACGCTATATTTATTCGAGTACTGTAGATAATAGATACCATTTATATGTGAAATAGACATCAAGGTATCACAAACAATATGGAATTAAAAATCAAATTAATAAAAAATGTCCGTAATTTATCATATAAAATAAAATAAAAACTTATGACTTCGTTTTTTAGACACGTGTATCATTATTGATATGAGATTCTCAAGGTGAAATAATATTAATGATATCTCTTATTCACAGTATTTGTATTGTGAAATATAGAGACATACAGCAATTAACGTGTCCAAATATAATTTAACTACCAACTCTTCTTCACACGTTATGAACGTGAAAGAGGACAAACAATTTCATAACTTATATTAATTGTCAGGAGACAAAATTGAAAATTATTATCATTACACTTTAATTACATCCGATGAGATTTTTTATATTTATTAATAGTAAGTAATCAATATAAATTTGAAAATGATCACAAGAAGATGGATAAAATAATCGCGACTTTTTTTAAAATCATCGGAACAGCACAAAAAAATCAACTTATATATTCACTCTCTAAAGCATTATAAAAATCGGCCACATGCTTATATAGTTTTGGCTGCATTTATCTATTATATAGTCCCAAAAATCGTTTTATTTTTAAACCTTGTAAATTGATGACAACTGCATAAATTGTGTTAGTAAAGTGACGTTCAATAGATTAAATGCGTAAATAATTCTTATTTTACCATCTGAAAGAAATGAAGTGGAAACACGTCAAATTGGTGGAGGTAGCATAACCCATTTACAAGTTTCACAATACTGCCTTATTATTGTTTCAATATACTCGAAAATGTTACTCAATCGCGTTTTTTTTCAAGAAAGCTTTTTTATTTCGCATGTCTTCAATGATTTGAAACAGAAAGTAAAAATATTGTTACTTAAAATGCACTTTCACCAATGTAAATTATCATTCTTACCAATAGGATCAGAGAAAGCGACTAAGATGAAACAGAGAATACCAATATTGATCCTCATTTTCTTTTTTATGAAGAATATCGGTACAAGTGTAACTAATGAATATTATTCCAAATATTTCCTCTCGTATTATACACTAACGGCAATCTGATTATACTTTATATATTATTTCTATTAAAATAATATGTTTCTTCCACACTGAAGTAGCAAATATACTTTAGATTTATGACATTATTATGTACAATTTAAATGGAGAATGAAATAAGTTATTACGCAGTAGAAAGATCAGTATTTGTTTAGAAACCTGATAAAATTTTATCTTTTTATAAAAAAGCAGGTATGTAAATTCATTTATAAAATACGCCATTTATTATCAATAATACAGTAATATTAATAAAATAAATAATAATAATAATATAAGCAAGAAGAAGAGTTAATATATGATTTGATTTTCTCGTTGCAAGAGGGGAATCGGATCGTCAATCGTCGAGTATTCGACATTCACGACTTTCTTATAGCCTGAATTAAGAGATTGTTCTTCAAACCAATTAATTGAATTAAGATCACCAGCGTGAGTTAAACAAGCCTTCCAGTTTGCCATCCGACGACCTTTTTAGACATTTGGAATTGATTGAGTCTTTACCCTTTGATCTGAAGCCAAGACCATTTTTAAACATCAGTTAATCTATTTGCATTTGCTTAACAAGTACTTCTGAAAGACTGAAAGTTTTCAAAATCTCGCACTTTCAGATCATCATAAATATCATTAAGGTTCAGTTCCTCTTCACTTTTTTCGAATTGATTAAAAATTTGTATTTGTTCCTAAACTGCTATATAATTTTTTTGCAAAAGTCCCAAACACAACAAAATGTTTTCTGAAGTTACTTCGAAACTTTTAGAACCTGCAACATGTAAATTAAATCTGAAATTGGCATTTCATTTACCTACATGAATTAGAAATATCTATTAAGCTAAAGTTGAATATAGTCAAAAATATTTTTAGGTACCTATTTGAACCATTACTGTCGATTCCAAAACTTTATCTTCAGTGACATTTGGGATCTGTTCAATTACTTCATTATGGAATCATATTTGTTGAATTTTATTCGCCTTCAAAAACTTGCAAGAATTGTTACTGATATCTATTTTGAATAGATATACAAAACTACCAATTCTTCTAATGATCCCATTCAATCAATGACGATATCGAAGATGTTCCAAGTGATACAGGATAGTTGACTCTGGGATATAATTTCAAATCGTTAACGATAACATGGCCGTCGTGAATTTTTTCTAATGCAGCAACCATGTATTCAATACTGTCTGATGGCCACACTTGGTTAGATCAACTTTGATAACCTTCCCTCAGGAATTTTTTCACAATAGCCTGAAGTAGAACATGATATGCAATTTCGATTGCAATTTAATAGGTTGAAATTACTCCGGCTGTATCAGCAAATAAAACATAACTTGAAAGATTGTTTGTATGGTATTCTGCAGAAGACAATCGAGCTTTAACGGAATTTCATTCGTTACGTGGACAAGACACTTCTTTGGCAGAGATACCTTTTGCCTGTGAACATATATTAGTAAATTATATTTGTAGATTTCTAGCTTGATCTAACTCAAGACAAAGGACCGGTAGAAATGAATAGTTTAGAAAAGTAGTGAACTAGAGATATCTTCACCCATTTGTGTAATTTGCGAACCGTTAGATGTGCAACGAAATTCGTCATAGTTTTTGCAGGGCCATTGATCATGGGACTTTCTGAGCTGCTGTGACAAGCTACATCTATGTCAGGTTGGCAAAGTGGTTAGACATCTTCATATGCAAGACAAACTG
>CAKNWT010332348.1:0-15565 GCA_932066315.1 Andricus coriarius
TCAACGATATTCTTCTCAAGCTTCCTTTATTTCAAGAAAATGAGGACTGCGATGGGCATTCTGTGTTTCATCTTAGTGATATTCCCAAATCGTTCGGGTATAAGTGTAACGCCACCAATAATTTAAAGTGCACCATTAATTGCACTATATTAATTTCCTATTCAAAATCGTTCAAATTATAATACCTCTTTATGTACTCATTTTTATTTAATTCCTCTACTCTATCAATTTACTTTTGTTTGTAAAATAAAAACTATGATTAAATTAACTTAATAATAAATAAATAATTAATTTCATACTTATGTTTCCTTTTGACATAATTAGCTTAACCATATAGAAGTACCACAGTTCATCCCCTTCCCATTCACCTTCATGTTCACGATTTTGAAGGGATTTTTTGCCCCGCATTTTACTACAATTAGAAGCAGGCATTTAGTATGCAGGAAAACATAAGCAAATAGATCAAGAATTATATCATTGGAGTAATCATAGATGATGATTTGCATCCAATCATGACTCCTACATCAGATCCTAATAATAACTATCATAAAGTGAAAGTAGGCATAGGATAGGAATATTGCCAACTTGACTGTACCAATACCGGATGAGGATCCTCTGAATAATCTGCTTAACAAAGCATTTGGGCCACAAAACGTTGGTTTTGCCGAGATGTGCGCATAATTCAAATGTACCTACGTGGAAAGATTCCCCGCAAAGTACTCCACAGAAATTCTACGGAAATTCCGTTGACTTTCCGTGGAAATTCCGCTAAATTTCCGTCTGCAAATTGCAGCCTGTAAATGGGCCCAGGAAGTTCCTAGAAAACACTATACTATCATTCCCTCAACACCCGGTCGACTCCCGGATCTGGAGGTTTTGGTCGTATTAACAACATCTTCCGTTTGCACTAGGTGTACAAAATACATCATCCTCAAGAAAGTTGACTTTTAAATAGGAATTGGTTGCACTTCCGCGATTACTAGGAAGATCCGTCATTATACATAAACTTCCTGATGCACCAAGTGTAAATGATACATCTCCTTCGACAAAGTTAAGTTCCAAATGAAGATTGCCCGCATATCACCCATTTTTCTCATGAAAAATCCTATCTATTTTTCTTATGATCCTTCATTGCACAACAACTTCCGAGTGCACCAGGTGTAAAAACTTAATCTCCCACGTGGAAGTTGAGTTATAAATAAAGACTGGCCACACTCAAGCCTTTTTTCTCATGTCATTGTACATCAACTTTCGAGTGCACTAGGTCTAAAAAATTTATCTTTCTCAAGGACGTTATGTTCTAAATAAAAATTGGTCTCACCCCAATCGTTACTGGGACAAACCGTCATTGTACAACATCTTGCGAGTGCATCAGTTATACTAAATATATCTTCTTCAAGAAATTTGAGTGCTACATAGATATTGGTCACATCCTGGCGGTTACTGAGACGAGCTGTCATTTCACGACATCTTCCAAGTGTAACAGTTAAGAAAAATACATGTGTATTTTTGCTCCAAGAAGTTGAGCTCTAAATAGCTATTGGTCGCAGTCCATCGGCTACTTCGACAAGCTATGATGAGACGATATTATCAGGTATAAAAAAAACATTTTCCTCCAGGATGTTTTAATCTACACGGAATTCTGTACAATGGTATGAAAAGACGAATGTGCTTGTAAGTTGTTGTATAATGACATGTCATAAGAAGAATTTTTCGAGTCTGAACAATATTTATTTAAAACTTAGCTTCCTCGAGAAAGAGGTACTTTATAGACCTGGTGCACTAGGAAGTTGGTTTACAATGACGGGTTACGAGAAAAATGATTTAGGTGCGACCAATCTTAATTTAGAACCTGACTTCCTCGAGGAAGACGTATTTTTTAGACCTGGTTTACTTGGAAGTTGCTGTCCAACAATGGGTCATGAGAAAAAAGGGTTGGGTGAAGCCAGTTCTCATTTAAAACTGATCTTCTTCGAGGAAAAAGTATTTTTTAAACGTAGTGCACTTGAAAGTTGTGGTACAATGACGGGTTACGACAAAAAATGGGTTGGTTGCTGCCGATCCTTATTTAGTACTTAAATTCCTCGAGGAAGATATATTTTTTTGACCTAGTACACTTAGAAGTCGTTGTCTAATGACAGTCATGAGAAAAAAGAGGTTGGATACAGCCGATCCAAATTGAGTACTTGAATTCCTCGAGGAAGATATATTTTTAAGATCTAGTGCACTTGGAATTTGTTTTCTAATGACGGGTCATTAGAAAAAAGGGGTTGGATGCGGCCGATCCTCATTTGTTTGCTAGGAACTTCTTGAGTCTATTAGAAGCTGCAGTTTCGCACATTTCCGAAATTCTCCAGACAATATTTTTATAACTCTTGAAACATTTGACATTTTAGAAACAGAATGTGTACCACTTTTTAAATTAAAAATCATATTGTTTAATTCAAGGGTTCGACAGAAAAGACATAATAATAATTATACAAGCTTGCGCTGCAAGACTCCTTCTCTTAAGAGCTTCCCGGAAAGCATCTCCGCAACCAGGGTGAATATAAAAGCGAATAAAAGAGAGGGAAACGCGGCTTAACTAGTCAAAGTGATACAACAACTATTCCTCTAACAGAATAATCAATAGCTTTCCTAAGAATACGCAAAATGATTGCAAATTGAGGAAAAGCATTGAAAATCGTTGCTCCAGTCTAGAGTAAATGCAGCAACTGCTATATTTAATTATTTGGTCACTTAATCCCTTTCTGAATCCTTGGTCTCTCAACCAAGAAACAAAAGGTTGACATTTTGCCTTAACTCCAGTCGCAAATAAATCGATTCGCGGATCACTAAATTGAACAGGAATTGATCTAAATGTAGAACGCAATAAGGAATATTATGTTCCTGGTTCCAAACGCCTAGACTCGAAATCAGCTTCTACATTATCTTTAGATCTAATATAAGAAGCCATGTTGCAAAGACTTCTTTGCACACCATTCTTAGATCGACTTAACCAATAAACTAAGTTTTGGAAATTAGATACAACCCATTTTATTAATTAAATCTTTGACAAAAACTTCAAGCCTGAAAAAGGCTGAGAACAAGTCAAGATGATTTGTATTATACAACTTCTCTTTTTCACTCAAATGGCCGTGCGACTGATCGAAATTTGTCTGAAAGGAACATACAAACATCACAATTATCGTTATTGACTTACAGGGTCAAAAAATTAACCCTTTTAAGTAATGTCTTTCATATGAACCCAATTATATGCTAATACAGAACAGCATAAACTTAAAGTACCTATGAAGACCGAGAATTATCTAATATGGGACTTCTTTAGCTTAAAAATGTCACAATCAGTATTCTAACTTTACCTTTTTTATCATGTAGCGATTCATCATATTTAAAAATCATTATTAAGCCTCAAACATTTTCATGTAGAAGATTGGATGTGACTTGTCTTTTGATTTATAAGAAAATCAAAACTATTGAACAATTGATAAGTAACCTGGACATTATTCTGAGAAATATTTAACGGACGTTCCCTAAAAAATAAAATGTTATCTATGTGTAAAGTGTAAACAGTCTCTGGGAGACTGATTATTACCGGTTTAATTAGCTTCATAAACAAATAAGAGGCTGTAAAAAGACAAAACGAATCACAAGTATACTGATACAAAATCCCCTTATATTCAAAACTTAGAACCATTCTATCTAATTTAGCAACAGGAATTGAATAGCATGCATCCTTTAAAATAATAGTCGCCATGTAGGAACCTCGAATGAATAGCTGTCTTACCGTTCTACCATCTTATAGTTTTAAATGTTTTATTTCAGTAAAGCGATTTAGTTGACGTGAGTTCAAAATTAATCTATCTAAGCCATCTGACCTGAGTGACCTGAGTGCAATAGTGAAGTTTACACTTCACTATTGCACCATCCTCGATAACGTATGAATTTAATCCCGTACCTTTAGTGTTTTCTGTTTTGACAAGTTGGTTTTGACGAAGGAGACTGTTGTACCACTTTTTCTGTTAAAAGGATTTTATAATTCTAGATCCAGCCAAGGATAGTGACATCAGATGTAACCTGCTTTGTCAAAAAGTTTTTTAATCATTATTAGTTCAAATTCTTTATTAATAATTGGTAAAAGTTAGAGTACGATGTTATGCGTCTGAGTAAATAATTATTTATAAATAACGTAAAAAGTATAAGACGACATACTTCAGACCAATTTTTTATTGTTTATTTATTTATTTTCCTTAGTCTTTTTATTTGGTCTGAAGTATATCATCTTATACTTTTTACTTTATTTATAAATGGTTCAAATTTGTAAAACGTTTTATAAAAATGTGATGAAAATTCGTAACAAATAAGTTTTTACGGATTTAAATTTTTTGTTTTTAAAGAATAATAATATAAATAATATATCTTTGGACAAATAGTTACTATAAAATGTAATTATGACTAAAGTTTATAACAGAAAATACTTCCAATAAATTAAAATTTGTTTTATTTCAGCTATCCCTATTTGAGACGAGCTCAAATGAAAATAATTTTTAATTTTAGTATACAACTGTGTTTGAAATGCAATGCTCACAAAAATAAAATAATACTAAAGAAGTAAAAAAAAATTACATGATACATATTGAGATTTTTTTGTTCTGATTCTTCAAAAAATAAGTCAGGATATGCCAGCATTTGTTTCTCCTCTCATACAGTAAATATTTTACAACAAAATGTACTCGAAAAGCGTGCATAATTTTAGTTTTTAGACAAAACTTTTTTTTATATAATTCAATTATTCGCGTATCTCGGCAGTACGAATGTTTTCTGGTCCGTATTTTTTGAAGAAAAGTTTATTTAGAGGATCCTCCTTCGATATTGGTACAGTCACGTTGGCGATTTCGCCATCTATGCGTACTTTAACTCTTCCATAATTATCATCAATGTCCGCTCTAGGAACTATGATTGGCATTAAATTTCCTGCTATGATCACTCCAATAATGTACTCATGACCCATTTCTTTATCAGTTCCTACATTCCAAAAGCCTACTCGTAAACTCCGGGGTAAAGGTAAGAAACCGTTGAAATGGTGAATATCAAGTTGAATGGGAGAAGGATGAACTGCGTCCTCTTTATGTGACCTAGCTAATTCTGTAAAAAGAAATCATAAGTAGAAAATTAATGTGCTAATAATTTAAATAATGAATCATTTTTCTATTGCAAACAAAAATAAATTGATAAATAAGGGAAATTAAATAGAAATGAGTCCGAAAAAAGAGATATTTTGTAGCAATTGCGAATAAAAAATATGCCGAAATTAATAGTGCACTTTTAATTATATATATATTATATATACCAATGGAATTGGAGAAAGCCAGTAAGGTAATACTCAGAATACCAATTAAGGTTCTCATTTTCTTACGATGAAGAAAACTTATAAAGAATACCGATAGGAGTCTAAAGAATCAATATTCTTCAAAACGCTTTAGTACATATTATACAAGTCGCTATCTCGATCGTTAATCTACGCTATTTGAATTTTATTCATTTGCTTCTGTCACCTTCAAATAACGAAAGTAATTTAGATTTATGACCTTATTTTCTCAAATCGAGAGAGACTAAAAGTAATGATTACTCAATGAAAAATATGTTGGAAGATATGATAACATTTTATTCTTAGAAGAAACAATATTGAAACTTTATTATACGACTGTATCAGGGTTTCCACAAAATCCCAATTTTGAAATTCCCTGACTTTTCCTGAATTTTTATTAAACAATTTGTAATTTTCTCAGACCGTTATATATTTTTCATTCTTGTATTAATGCGTTGAATTTTGAACAAAATATATGGATTTTCATGTAGAATAGATACAATTTCCACTAGAAATGGAATTGATTGAAAAAATTAATTTTTAACCAGAAAAGAAACGAAGATTCAACAAAATAGTACATTTTCAACCAAAGACTAATCAGTCAGCTAATATCTCAAGAAATTAAAATATTTCAATCGATTAATATCTTCCGTTTGTTCTTTGGATTTAAAAATGGAAAAAAATCTATTGTTTCAAAAATGATTTGAAAAATGTTTACTTACAGTTTTTGCTAGTTAAACGATCATTCATCTACTACGTTATGCTTTTTTCTTTTGTTTATATTGGTGTACCTTTTTCACTTAATGAACGTTTTTTTTTCTTCAACTTTATTAAAACGATTAACCGAAATTAAAACTCATGACGTATATTATAAAAGATACCTAACAGTAATAAAAAATTAACTTTTGAAACAAAATTTGATATAGGTGTTAGAATGGATCCCTAAATATTCTACTCAATGCGTTTGTAAGATGAAAACAGGAAAATGCGTCAGTAATTTGGGACCCTCAAACTCAAAAATTCTCTTAGCTGATTTTGAATTCGAAACCGTGATTGAATGTTAATTTTTACTTCTAAGCTAAGTTACAATGAATTGCAATTGCTTTTGATGCTATAAAGTATGCTCAATGTCAAATCTACGGAAAGTACTGAATATTTTTTCATTAAATGTTATTTTCATAATGGCTGAGCCCTACATTCTTCTTTTATCTTCGAACAGCCACAATTTACTGAGACCTAAAAATGATTATGGTCCAAACAATTTGTACATATTTTCTAAGTTATGTCTTTTGCAGCGATTCGTAAATCAATATTCGTGGGCAAATCGAATTCTGCGTTTAATTTGTTTATATCTACTTAGTGTGTCCATATTTGTTAAAATTTGTAATGTCATATATTTTTAATTTATAATGGAATAAGGTTATTTCAAAAACTCTTGCAAAATCTACTGATGAAATTAGCAAACACATAGATAAAGGAATATTGCATAAAACGTTGAAGAAAAAAACATTGATGAGAGCCACACAATGTATGCGATTATTTCCAAGTATTAAGAAATAAAATGAAATGAAAACTTAAGGTGGAATGAGTACAAGATTTCATTCTAATCTATGCAAAAATCATGTTCAACCATTTTTCTGGAGTTTCGTAGTATCAGGTACATCTAGGATACCCTGTTAATGCTTCCTCCATGATTGCCTTTGAGCCAACTGTTCTTCATCAGTCTACCTAGCTTCAATCATCTTACAAGAGATCCAATTTCCAGTTTTTCTGGGTCGATTATAGTCTCCGAGTTTCTTTTTTCAAAGCCTGAAGTCGACAATTCCGCCAAGGAGCAGTGTTGTTTGGTTTTCTTATATGCAGAGGAAAATTATTCTTGTAAGATTTATGTATGGTCCTCTGCTTTATATCCACATCGAACTCCAACTAATCAATTGATCTAATCCTCTTAGGCATAATTGCCAAGGATTCTTCAAGATCTTCTCTATATTTGTCCTAGTCAGTCGCTCTTAAATTCCTATACCTAATCGGATCAGACTTGACAGCTTTCAGTGAACAGCATATATGCCTGTGATCAGATGAAGGCTTTTTATGCGGTAAGTGTCAGTCTCTAAGCGTTTCACTAATGCATATAGAGCATATGATTACGTCAATAATCTCTTGGAATCTAGTTGTCACGAAGGCTTGTGTATTTTCGCGATTCAATATGATTCAATCAGTAGTTAAAAGATAAGGTAAAAGGTACTCACCTCTGTTTCTGATATTCTTCCTGTTCCATACTGTATGATGCGCATACGCATCACACCCAATGATCAATGGCTATTCTTTTAAACTACAGTAATCCACCAAACATCTTCATTCCTTTAATTGGTCAAACCTTAGGATAGTGTCATCAGGTTTTATCCCGGCGATCTTAGTCTCGAGCGCTTCCTCAATAGCCACTGCTTGTTCTAATCTGAGCTTATCTTACGAGGATCTCTTAGATATAATAGCCAATGTCAGATGGCTTAGAAGAGCGAGACGGTATGAGTTATCATCGTCAACGACCCTGCCACTCACAGCTACACTGTCTTGTTGAGGAGTGCTGTCACCAGACAGGGGCAGTGTAGATGTCCTTGGTTGAGACGTTGTTTCACCTAGCAACAGAAGTGGCTGGCGATGGTACCTCCTTCTGGCAACAGTGCCATACTTATTCTTTTAATGGCCATTCTCGGACCCAGCATACTCAATAGCTTTAGCTTCGTTTATGGTAATGAGGTATTAGGAATCGCATAGGTCCCTTGTTGGTTTAAAGGGGATTTAACTTCTTCATCGTTGACTATATTCTCATGTTTTTCTTTGTTGTTTTTTAAGTTGTTGGAATTAATGTGTTTCCCACAAATAGCCAGGCAATCAAAAGGTCCGTACCAACAGAGTCTCGCTTGTAAGGATGAGCAAATTTAAACTGGAAGGTTGCCCGGTATCCCAGGACACCGTATGCGTCACCATAACCTGGTAACATTCAGCCATCGACAAGGTAGTTCACGTCTTGGCTTAGGAAGCTCTTTTGGTAATCGAGCGCCACCCGACATTCGCTGCATTGCTGAGTTTACGCTGATGCTTCCACCCTACTAAGAACTTCTACCCATCACGGCCGTCCTCCCTGTGACTTCCAGGTCGTAACTATCCGCGGGAGTTCTTAGGTCTCCCGACCGTGACCAGGTCCGAACTCGCCTTCTCCTTGGGTAGAAACATTCAACTTGCCACCGTGAAGAGTTACAAAAATAAATATTAAGGCTGCTTAAGGAACAGCATTTAATTAAATGCATATGCAATGGTTTCTTGCAACACTGAAATTGACTCAGATCTTATAATTATAGCCATCCAGAAAAGCGATCCACCTTCTCAAATATAAGGAAGCGGCTATATGGACTCGTCATCGTCCGATGTGGAATCTAATCCACCCTTTGACTATGAGTTAAGAAACACACATAAACAACACGGTTTTTATTTCGAAATTTATAATAAAATATTGAATCGCACATATTAGACATTAATAATTTGATACTAAACGTATCTCCATGAATGTCATCGAGTGCGATAAAATGGTCTGTTCGCTCCAACGTCGATTCCTTGTTCTCGACAGTTACCCCACCCAACACTCAACAATTTCAAGTTCCAAATTTTAATTATATATAGACAAATGAAGTCCTTACATTATCCACGTTGCTTGGGATATGTGTTGAAAATAATATCGCAAGAACGAACAATTTATAAAAATTGATGTAGAACTTTAAATAAAACATTAATACTTAGATCAGGGGGACCCGGATTATCGCGACAATAACTTTCAACTTTTTTCTTTTGGTTACAGCGATACATAATATACTTTATGTTCTTTTTGACACATACCAGTAATGCAAATTTTAGTCAATCTTTTCAAACTAGAAAATAAGAAAACTATACGTTGATTATTAAAATTTTAAAAATGCTTTGTGCACAGATTAAAAGAGCTGCAACATGTATCAAAGATTGTACTTTGAGGCAATAATTATTTGAATGGTTGGAGACAGGTGCTAACCCTCATTGGGAAAATTTTCTAGGAAAACGGAAAAACTGTATCATTTGTTATTTTCGTGTAATTTTTTGTTGGCGTTAACAAAACTGAAAGAAAATATGGGGGCTCTCAAAGTTCACTGGGTGCTATCCCAAGGGGTATTCGAGTAACATAAAGAGCTAACCTCAAAGCCATGCCAACATTCGTGCTGCATTTAAAATACAATCAAGTTTATGGAACTAAAGAGAAAACTCGTAAAATAAATATTAATTGTTTTTCGATAGAAAATTTTTTTAATGTGTATGATTATTTATATTTCGACGTAATCTATTGACTTACTGTATTGTTTTGCTGATTTTTGTACGCGGAAACCCGACTTTCGTACAGATTTTTTGTTTGAAGTGTTTCGAAAACTCTTTGTGATAATAACTTAAGTGCAATCCCCACCGGACCGAGTGATCGGGACGGATACGCTACAGCGTATCCTTATAGTATCTACATCATATCCTCTCCATATCATGCAAGAAAAACTCATTAAAAAAGGAAGATGAACATTTAACATTGCAACGATAAAAACTTTGAAAAAATATAATACCTATCGACAACGTGAGCTGAAGGCGACTTCAAGCGTCCATAATCAAGCATCCATAATCGTTTAAGCAGTACTGCTTAAACGATTATGGATGCGGTTGAAGTCGCCTTCAGCCCACGTTGTCGATAAGTATTATATTTTTTTAAAGTTTTTATCGTTGCAAGAAAAACTATTGCAATTACTCCATGACCTTCTAACGCAAAATTTCACGAAGAATGCGAATTTCAACAAGTTAAGTGTTCATCTTCCTTTTTAAATGAGTTTTTCTTGCACGATACGGAGAGGATACGATTTGTATACTATAAGGATACGCTGTAGCGTATCCGTTCCGTTCATTCGGTCCGCTAGGGATTCGTGGATGTTTTCAATAATTAATTGTATATGAACGAAAAAAAAGAAGGAATACTCACGCACGGCACTTTTTGACAAACAACTGGCTCTTGTAAGTAGTTTTCAATGTAACATAAGCGTAATAACGTGTTCGTAGTTTCAATACCTACCTTTAGAACCAGCAAATAACACCGCAGACTAGTATTCTTCTCTTCATTAATTCTTCAATTAATTCAATCAACTTTAAATAATTCTCAGTAATAAAAGGCTCGAGCATAGAAAACAAAATATTATTTTTCAGTATGAAACAGCCCCTTATGTTACCCGACCATTCATTTGGTTTCATTTTAAAAGACTTTTGGCAGTTATTTTTTTTTAATCAGGTAAACAGGCAGTTTGTTTTAGATATTTATGAAGAATTGAATTCTGCCAATTTCTATAAGCGTTATTCGAAAAACAGTTACCTCTGTACTCTGATTCATTTATTGAAGTAAAGCATTGATTTGATTCCTAACTGTTGCTTTCGGCAAAACGGTTGGAAAGTAATCGTATTTTACCTATTGATTTTGTATGGCTTAGTTCATTATGAACATCAACACGTTTTCAGGTTCAAGATTTTTTAGACAGTATTTTAGATTCTTTTCTTTCGAATAATTAGTATGCGTTCCGAAATAAAAAAAATTTGTATCATCAACATGATTTTCAATATGAGAAGAGTTAGAGAGATCATAAACATTTTGCTCGAGTGTAACTGTTAAGACTTTTCGAGAATTCTGTAGTTTCATGGAATTCGCTTTAAAACTTTTCTCTTTTCTCTGTTTTCTCTTTCATTTCAACGTATAAATCAATATTTTCAGAATCAAATAAAAAGGATACATTATGAAAATTTTCAAAATGAAATCAATATTACGATCATCATTATCATAACATTTATCATTATTCAGATATATAATAGATGATTCATTCAGCATTTTTCAATGATTTTGATCCGATTAAATTTGAAACTAACTTATTGAATTTATTTATACTCCCTCCCTTATACGGGTTTGAGAGTCTTCAAATACCCTTACACTTTTCATCTTTCTTCTTTATAGTCTCTACGTTCACATTGTCTCTAATTATTATTCTATAGGAAACGGAATCCCTCTACATTCCTTCTCGACCACTCTCGATCACTATCGATCCTGATAACCAAAGAATACCAAGCCGCTCGGCAAAATTAACTTATCTCTAATTCACACTCACGCTCTCTCAACATTTCGACAGCACAGATTTAAAAAAATTTCAAGAAACAACAATATCAAAGCCACTCGAAATAAATTAGTTTCGCCCCCCCCCCCCCTCAAGCCTCACCTTCTCCTTCTTCAGCCAATCCCGCACCAGTTCCTCTCTTTCCGTTGAGTCTTCTTCCACCCACAAACCCGAGCCTTTCAGTTTTCCGCTCCCTCTCATGATTTTGGCTCTGTTCTCCGCTGTCTTCGACCTCAGCATCCTTCCACCGTCTATCCTACAAGATTTTATCAATCTTGGGGATCTTTTGAGTCCATGTCGCCAAAGTACCTGACACACTCATGTCGTCATTTTCTAATATCTTCACTCGCAGCACTCTTACATTTCTCACTCTCCACGCTCTTTCTTCTTCCTCTATTTTCCATTCCACCTTGCTTAGTCTTCTTGGTTGCTCATTCCACGTTTTCTCATCCTCGCCTGTCTGGCATCCTACTTCGCAACCCTCCTTCCTTCGATCTTCCTTTTCCTGCTCTGCTTCTGTGCCTCGACTCAAACTTAACCTCTCAATTTCCTGCTTCATTTATTCCATCATGGTCTCGAACTCCTTCCTGTCTTACCTTCTCTCTGCTAATGCCCTCGCTCGCTCCATCTCTCACTCAATCCTCGTGAAAAGAAAGATCAATTTAACACCACTTCAAGACCAGTTTCAGACCACGTTTGGTCTTTTTCTGGTCTGCACCCTTCAGCCTATACCTGAATCATTTTCAGGGTATTGAAATAGACATCACTCTCTCTAGCTGTCTACATCAACAAACGAGCTATACCTAAAGGTCTCAAAGAAGCTGAGCAATCTTAGTACGTGACGTCACGAAGGCACCATAAAGCAGTAAAGATTATGGTTATTGTTCTGACTCGTGATGACCCTAATGATGATGGGATATTGGGGGTTTAAGCTGCTGGCAGAGACAAAGGGATTGTGGTCTTCTGGGGACCAGAAAAGATCAGTTTAAGATCACTTTAAGACAGGCCTTAACCTGCCTATACTATAGCCTTAAGTTGGTCTTTCTCTTCACAAGGGAAACGTCTTCTCTTTCCTGAATTTGCCCAGCTCCTCCTTTTTTGTAAGACTTTTCTCTAAGACCTGACTGCCACAGTTCAGTTCTACAACTAACTCCAATGCCCCCGTTTTTCTTTGTTCCGGCCGTCTCACCTTCACCACTTGAGTCAAGCGCACAACTTTCTTCTTTACGTTCCCTTTTCTCCACCAGGCGTCTCTACCTATTGAAACTTCCGGTTCGGTAACTCTACATAACCTCTTTTCCTACACGTGCTAATTTTGCCCGTTTCCTTAGTTCCTTTACTTTTTTTTTCCTTTTTTATGCCTACACTTCCACGAGACTGTAAAACCTTTCTTGACTTTTTTATCACCACTTTTTCCACTTCCGTCTTATTTTCACTTCAGAATCCACCAACTTCTCCCCAGCACCTTTCACACGTCTCTCACGTTTCCACACCGAACCGGAAGTCCAAACTGTAAACTAACTTATTTTCAATCTGAGATGGATTTAGAAAAGAAATTTATGTTGATCAATTAGATCTAAATTTTGTCCTCAACCCTCCCAGAATAATGATTGGTAGATACAAAACCGGAATAATCCACGCAGACCACAAACGTAATTTTTCAACTGTAAATATCTCGTACCTCCTACATTGAAGTCGCGAAAACACTTCAGATTTAAGACATTATTGTGTCAAATTATGAGTAACGAAATTTAGCTATCACACAATAGAAAGATCACTGTTTGCTGAAAGTCATGATATTTTATTTTTTGTAGATACAAATTTTAAACTTTAGTATACAGCTGTATTTAAAAGGGAATACTTCCAAAAATGATCAGTATCGTAAACTGGTGCTGAAAGGCGCATAAATGGAGGAAAGCGACTCATTTTAATTCTGTATTTACAACGAGGTACACTCCAGGTCCCATAGAAGCCAGTCTGGTTTTGAAATTCCTAGGACTGCTGGCCCATGCAGTTTCTTAGCGCGCAGAACGAGAAACAGTTGCGACTCGCGCCTTGGAAGGGCCGCAGTGCGCGATTACTCAGTCGAGTATATTGCGCAATATTATGCATGCCAATTAAAGACTGTTGAGTCGACCCTGACTGCTTACGTTTCGAGGGTACCGATTTGCTAACAAGGCCAATGCCAGGTAACCCCCCAAACTGTTATTATATGGGACTTGGAGTGTATTTACATCCCAGTTTACGCTAATAACAATAATGTAAAATAAATAAATGATGTTTATTAAACCTTTTTTCGCACCTGTTAAAAGTTTTAACATGAATTTCAAAAGGTGGTATGGTATGTATTTCGATGTTGTTGTTCTGATTCTTAAAAAGAATAACAGGTTAGGCCAGTATTAGTTTCTCCTTTGGATTATCTCGGCATTACGAAGATTTTGTGGCCCGAATCGTTTGTAGAACAGATTATTCAGAGGATCCTCCTGTGATATTGGTATAGTCACGTTGGCAATATGGCCATCTATGCGTACTTTAACTCTTCCATAGTTATTATTAAGATATGCTCTAGGAGTCATGATTGGAAGTAAATGTCCACCTACGAATACTCCAATTATGTACTCTTGATCTAGTTCCTTATCTATTCCTACAGACCAGAAGCCAGCTTGCAAATCTATTAAACTCCAATTTAAAAAAGAACCTTCGAAATCGTGCAAACAAAGTCTAATGGGGGGAGGATGAACTGCGGCATCTTTATGTGGCCAAACTAATTCTGTAAAAAAGAAGCATACGTAGGAAGTTAATTATTAGATTAGTTGAATAAACAATAGTTTTTATTTCACAAATCAAAACTAATGGATAGGTTAAAGAATTATTTTTAGGAAAAACGACTGAGGTGAAATATAGAATACTAATTACGATCTCCATTTTATTGAAATAAAGGAAACTTTTGAAATGAAAAGATCACTATTTTTTGGTAGAAGTTATAACAATTTATTTTTCGTGCAGAAAATTTATAAACTTTGTTACTATAAATTGAAACTAAACGAAGCATGTGGCGGAAATTGGCTCATCCGCAACTTTAGTTTTTTATGATCAATTATCTATGTCTCTGAATAACAAATTTTAAGATTAGCGATTGTTTTCTTTTTCACAAATTTTAAACTTAGTTTTATACGACGTTTGGTGCAGGTTTGTCAGTTATAACAAATAAAAAATGCATTCGTATAATATTCTTAATTTTTTTAATTTGGTTAGTTTGTGTAAAAAAAACTGAACTAGCTGAAGTTTTTGGAAATTTTTGGTTTTTGAACATATTTATTTTTATTTTAAAATATCCTTTTCCAATGTCGGACGGGTCGAATTGCGATTCGGACGGCTCCGAAAAAACTGTAAAAGACGGCAGTATCTCGGGTACGAATCTTTTACCAATGTACAAGTGTTGCAAATTAGCGCCTGTGAAATCGGTTGTGTGCGTTAATTGTGGTGCTACGTATCATAGAAGCTGTGCCGCCCGTGTAAAAACTCTGGTGTGCCTCAATGGAGGTAGGTGTAAGTGCTGTGAAGCTCCTAAGACCTCGTCTTCAATGTCCGAGTCTACGAAAGACGAATCTGAAGTATCCTATTTGCGTGAACTTTTAAAAAGACAAGAGGTAATCGTAAATGGTAAAGATGATATGATTGATTCACTGAAAAAGGAATTAAAAATGATGAAGATGAAAGCCGCAGAGTTTGAGGAAAAGAGGAAGCAAGATGGCGGGACTCGACCGAGGCCTGTTACTTCATACCAAGACGCAGCCCTTGTCATAAAGCCTAAGAACGAGACACAAACATGTCAGGAAACGACGAAAGCCGTCAAAGATAAAGTCAGTCCTAGTGAACTTTCGGCTCGTGTCACATCAGTGAGAAGCATCTCAGGTGGGGGTGTCGTAATTAGCTGTTCGGACTTCAACTCTAGGGAGAAACTATCTCAGGCTGTTAAAAATGAGCT